>OMNN01097649.1:0-24756 GCA_900302755.1 Chromis chromis
AAAACTGATAATGCAGAGGTCAGCTAGTGATATTTTCTGAAACATATGTAGTTGCATTTCACAATGATACTGAATACTTTCTAATATAGTACATGGTCTCAAACTGGAAATCATTTTTTTTGTTTGTTTTTTTGTTTAACTTTCAGAACTGATTGAACAGGTTTGAGAAATTGTACCACAAAAGCTAAAATACTGGTAGACAGCCTAATTCAAGTTAATAAACTTGGCCTTCAAGACCAATGCCACTAGTCGCAGTCACTGGACTGTGTGCAGGAAGTTCAAGTGTGACTACGTGTGTATTTATATAGTAAGTGCTTAAGAGTTTACCTTCAAGTAAGTATATGAATTCACTAAGTGTAATAGGCAACAGTTCACTCTATGTCTATATGCCCATAATAAAAAATATTTTTTTCTTATTTATAATTGGAGAAACACTTTGAAACTCCAGAACTCTGTTGCACTTGGATTAGACTATCTAGCAATACTTTTGTTTTTGTGGTACAATTTGTCACACCGGCTCCATCAGTTCTGAAAGTGAATAAAAACTAACTTTCTTTTAATATTTGTGATCAAGTATTTCATATTAAAAAATATCCAATATGTTTTGTATAATTGTGACATGCAACCACATAAGGTTCAGAAAATATCACTAGTTGACTTCTGCATTATTTATTTTTTTGTTAATGTTTGCTCAAAGATAGGACTGTTCATGACTGCTTCATTGTTTTTTCATATTTCAGCTCACCCATAATCAGACTGTTTGATCTGCTTGTAAAATATTGCAGATTCTGAATCAATGACATGAGAAATACCAGTCAACTGTTTATCTTTCATCTTCAATAGTTCCTGAGATATTGCCTTACAAACACAGCCTTAAATTTCAATGTGTGAACATGCTAAAATTGTGCTGACAGGCAAGCTTCACAGATACCATTTTAAATATTCATAGTTTACAGTTTCAAGCAAATCAGAGATGGTCAAACAGAAGGCCCCTGATGATTTGAGATGGAATACCTCTTCCATGACTTCTAAAGCCACAAAAATTCATCTCTGTGTATCAAAGTTACATATTAAAAGTGTTTACATGAAAATAATCCCTTGATACCTTAAAATAACTTAGATGTGACTCTGTACTACTGCTTGGATGTGTGAATCTATGAAGTACCTGCCTCTCTCAACTCAACTTTCTCACTTGCTGCAGCTCAGTAAACGAGCTCATCTCCCCCCTTCTCAAGCAACGTAAAACTATTCTATGCTACACTATGGCAAGTTGTAATATTGGAGTAATTCAGCCATACATGTATGAGGCGGAGACCATTTTTAAAGAAGAATAATGAAACAGAAAGGCCCACCCTGAAAGTGAAATGTGGAGTTTATCAGCTTTCACTGTTATTAACTTGTGTCAATGTGCATGTGTATTTCTTGTGTTAGTAAAGTAATCCCTGGAACATCCCTCCCACAGAAAGCATAGCATGAGCAGCACATATAGCAGAACAGTTGCAGCAGCAAGTGCACCATCTGTGTCTACACAAAATGTGCGGGTCGGCAGCAACTCCTCCAAGACCATCATGCTGAGCACAGGGGCCCCACAAGGGTGTGTACTCAGCCCACTGCTTTTCACCCTGCTGACCCACGACTGTGTACCAACCTATAGCACCAACCACATCACCAAGATGCAGACGACACAAGTGTGGTGGGCCTCATCACTAAAAATGATGAAGCTAACTAGCTGGTTCAGTGGTGTAAAGACTACAATCTCTTCCTCAATGTGAACAAAACAAAACAGATTGTCGTTGACTTTAGGAGAGGACACTCAGCATCCCCACTGACCATCAATGGTGCTGCTGTGGAGAGGGTGAGCAGCACCAAGTTCCTGGGGGTGCACATCTCTGAGGACCTCTACTGGACCTAGAAGGAACTAGAAGAACTAGAAGGCTCAAACACGCCTCTACTTCCTCCACAAACTGAGGAGAGCACGAGTTCCACCCCCCATCATGTGCTCCTTCTACCGGGGCACCATTGAGAGTGTCCTCAATGGCTGCATCACTCCATACCACTGGCTGTGGTATGGAGGCTGCACTGCCTCCTGCCGAAAGCCCCTGCAACACATAGTGAATACAGCCAGCAAGATCATCGGGGCCCCTCTGCCCTCCCTCACAGACATTTTCAACACCCGCCGAGCCATCATCACCTTCACACTCCCTTTTCAGTCTCCTGCCTTCAAGAAAAAGGTCCCGGAGTCTCCGGGCCCGCTCCAACAGACTGCTGGACAGCTTCATCCACCAGGCTGTCAGGAAGCTGAACTCTGCCCACTACCATCCCCTTCTGCCCCCTACCCCTGGACTGTAACACCCCCATTTTGCACATAAAGACTCTGCTACATTACATCACAATCTGCAATCTGTCTTCACTTACTGAACCATTTGCACTACTGTACATCACTGCTGCCATATTTGCACTACCATCATCTCAATAAGCTCTCACTGTTTTGCACTACTGCCACTGTACGTAGGTTGATTTTCATACATTTTATTTTACTAACACGAAGGTGAGAGAGAAACGCCTTTTCGGTTCCTCTGTATGTCCTGGATATATTGAGAAATTGCCAATAAAAATCTTCTATTCTATTCTACAAAGGAGGGATTCAGATATGGTGTTGAGCATAGATCACCCATGTTTTGGAAGTGCTCACAGTCCAATACACAAGGACTGTAGCTGTGCACATAAAATATATTTCTGGCTGTGGTGGCACATGTTTAACACACATGAGCATGAAAGCTGTTTTGATTAACACAAAAGTCTATGGTTCTGTCAGACACGCTGGAGAGGAACAACACAGTTCTATCCAGCTGCTTTGTGGCTCAGTTTTAAACATCCGAGACAATCTACCTGTATAATATCATCAGTGAAAGTCTGACCTGCACATCAAAATCTGTGACTGTACTGACATGCAAGTCGCGAAAAAAATTTAACATTTTCCATTTGGGAAAGCAAATGCTAAATCTGTTCAGCTCTATAGTTGGCAACTTTAACTTTCCATTACTTTATTTTCTTGTTACTTATGGGTTGTTTTAAATGGTAGTACTGACAAACATTTTTTATCTTAGCCTGCTGGTATAGTTTAACTGTTTAGGTTATTATGGATTTTCTGCAAGGTATTTACTCAAATCTTGTTTTTGGCAAAACATTGCTCATATACTTGGTAGAGACCTGGAGCACTGGCATAGAAAAAAAACAACACATTTAGGTGCTGACCAGGATTTTAAATTGTGAGATTGGACATTAGCCTTGGCTAAGGACTACACTCTCTGGCTGCCTTCTAGTTTCAAGAAGTTAAATTACGTTTGTGTACAACATTAGAGCCAGTATCTCGTGGATGCAGGTCACTTCAGAAAGACAAAATCAATGTTCAACAATGTTGAAATGAAAGGACTACTCTTCTTCTTGGCTCAGGTGGTAGAGCAGGTTGTCCACTAACTGCAAGGATGGCGGTTCATTCCCCGGCCCCTCCACATGTCAGAGTGTCCTTCGGCAAGACACTGAGCACAAAGTTGCTCCCGATGGCAGGCAGGCACCTTGCATGGCAGCTCTGTCGCCATTGATGTGTGAATGTGTGTGAATGGGTGAAAGAGAAACCCATTGTAAAGCGCTTTGAGTACCACTAAGGTAGAAAAGCACAATATAAGTGCAGACCATTTACCATTCATTTTTTAATTGCCACTCTTAAGGGGTGAGACCTGTTTGTAAATTTAAGACAAAAAGCAGCTTTACCTCCCAAGAAACTGCACTTCTCCTCTGTGGTGGTGAGGAATTGACTTGTACTTTCCAATCTCTCCCTCTGGTCGCGTGACATTCATGTAAGCATAGTGAACCCTGAGGAGAAATTAGGCTGCATTATCATTTACAGCATTAAATCCAATATGAGCATATCAAACCTTTTGTTTCAACATCCAGCTGACAGAAATCTGAGAAACATCTACCTACAGATGTACTTGTTTAACATTTGATCGGAACAATTAAGCTGTTAAAAATATTATATTCTGACACATGAAATGACAGTAATGTGAATTACAGTTGTAGTCAGCAGTCACAGCAGTAGTATCACTACTAAATAGTCTCTGTTGCCCCTCTGACAAAGATAGGCAGTGAATAAGAGTACACTTATATCCTTGGTACACTTCACAACGGCTCACTTTAAGACATAACAAAGGCTGAAATGAAAGTGGCATTCCAAGTCCTCTATCATGCCAAGACTGCATATTATTTATCATTAGGAGAAAGAAATAAGAACAACCCAAAGTTTCTTTTCAGCACTGTAGCCAGGCTGACAATCAAAGCTCTGTTGAGCACTGTATTCCTTTAGCTCACGACTTCATGAGCCTCTTTACAAATAAAATGAAACTGTTAAAGAAAAGAAATCACCACATCCTTCCTATAACTGTAACAGATTAAGTAAAAGAAGCTTTAGGAACATCTGTAAGATCAGACTTCTGTTCAGACTACTCCTCTCCCATGGAGCTCTCTCAGCTGACTTTAACAATTATCAAAACCATAAACATATTTTCTCCTTTTAATTACTACTTCAATATTCAGTCTGATAAATCTACTACATCCTTACTGACGGGGTACTCTTGAGACAAGTCTTTTAGCCAACTACAGACCTACAGTTAGGAACTAAAGCGGAATAGATGTAAAAACCTGCTAAGAAAATATTCATGTTCAGTCATGAACAATAGCTTACATACACATGTAAAGACAATGTGCATCACGGCAGTCTTGAGTTTACAATAATTCTTACAACTCTAAGAATATTTTCTATGATGGAATCAGTGAAACACATGTCTTATTCACAAAAAACAATGATTCATTTCATCACATGGACAAAGACAATGCCTTCTAGAGGTCAGATCAATCAGAAATTTTGCTATTTGGCCACAATGAATAAAAATGTGTTTGGACAACAGAAGGTGAGGCCTTTAACCCCAAGAACACCGTACCTACAATCAAGCATGTGGTGGTAGTATTATGCTCTTTTGCTGAAAGTGAAACTGGTGCTTTACACAAAGTAAAGCAACAAGAGCCTGTGAACTGAGGAAACAAGATTGTGTACTTACACAAAGTAAAGCACCAGTAAGGTCTGTGCTAAGATCTGGCTCAACAACTAGGCTGATGAACAGTTTTTATCCACAGGCTATCAGGCTTGTTTCATTGTACAGTGTAACTGCCTAGTTTGTGTGCACATGACAATAAACCTCTTGAATCTTACCATGTGAAGCACTGTGAGATAACATATGTTGTGAATTTGCGCTATATAAATAAAATTGAATTGAAATGAATCAAAGTAAATGGAATAATGAAGAAGGAGGATTACCTCCAAATTCTTCTGAAAAACTTATAATCATCTGTTGGATCTTGGATGCAGTTGAGTGTTCCAACAACACAATGACCCCAGACATAGATCAAAAGTGGTAAAGATTAATTTCTAGCCTAAATCAAGCTAGAAATAAGGTTTAGTCCTCCTCAAAGTCCTGACTTAAACATCTTCAAGAGCCTGTGAAATGAGGAAATAAGATTGTGTAAGAAAGCCAGTAAGTTTAGTTGAACTCCACCAATTCTTGCAAGAGGACTATTTAAAGATACAACCAGAAGCTTGTGGATGGCAAACAAAAGTGCTTAGTTGAGATGAAAATGGCCAAAGGACATTTAACCAAATATTAGTATTGCTATATGTATATTTTTGACCCAGCAGATTGTTCATATTTCCAGAAGACCTATAATAAATCTGTAAAAGATCCAAAATGCATGATAGTTGTTTTGTGTCAAAATGCATGCATTTCGATTATTCCATCAAAGAAAATTAAGAGCTAGGAGCGATTGGAAACTCAAGACTGCCACGATATACGTACATGGTCTTTACACGTGTATGTAGACGTTAGTTCACAACTGTATATCCATCCTCCCCTGTATTGGTACATTTTAGTGCTACAATGGACACCGCTGATCACATGTATAGACTAAGGCATGTCACAGAGATTAAAAAAACTAAACTTGATTGTTTAAGGTCATATTTTCATATAGATTCCAGGTGCTTCATGTCACGGATGACTGTCTCACACACAAATGTTTTTTATGGAGCTTAACAAGGTTCTATAATAGAACTATTACTTTTAATGTGATACATGCTTTCCTGAGGTAATATGGATAAGAAACACAGCATAAATGTATTTAATCTTAAATCAGAAAGGGTGACAGAGCATTCAGCTAACAGATTCCTCTTCTGTGGAACCAGCTCTTCAAGTGGTAGAATCTTCCTTGGCAATATCCTGGACAATGACTTCAGCCTCAATCAGCATAACATGGAATTTACACACCTTGTCAAAAGAGGTGAATCTGCTGTCATCACCTGTCTCTATACACCATCCTTATTTATCTTTTGTTATATGAGAAAAATCAAACTGCAAAATAAGAACCAGTGTGGCTAAACACATTTTTAATAATTACTGTGATCATCTAAGGTTCACAGGTATGACAGTTTGGTCGAGTATAGTTTAATGTTCCACAGTTTTTTCAAAGTGCTTGACAACAGGTCAGCATTATTTCTTGTGGGTGTGTTTGTCTACATAGTAGAGAGGTCATCAATATTCACTCACTGTTCCTTTAAAACAGCTCTTCACAAATGTATACCTGAACATTGTCTGATTCACAAGGGACCACTTAAAAAGAAAAGCATCCAGATAGTTGCAGTTAAGCTCATACAGCTCCCTGCTGTGGTCATATCTAACCAGTCCCCTCCTCAATAGCAACCCACAAAAAGACAAATCCAACAGAGTAAATAAATGAAGGGATCTGAATCTCCAAACCCCAGTATACTCACCTGTTCCACAAGTCATCATCCTCCCCTCCCCACCCCCAGAAGGCATTTGGAAAGCCATTGATCTTGCGGAACTGCTCCACAGTAAGTCCACTCACACCACCAAAGAACTCACTGTATGGAAGACTGGAAATGATGACAAACAGAAGCTAAATCAAGGTCTGCACAATTCAAATCAGTCACTGCATGTCCAAATGTAAACAGCATATATTTCTACCCTTAAGTCTACTTTTTTTCCCACACATGCCATGGAACAAAATATCTGTCGCAATGAGCTGAAAATCTTGTTTCAATATTACATCTAGAGTTCATTTTTTTATTAGCCATTAATCATATACATTTCAATCACAATTCAATTCACTCACATGTACATGTATTTGTCCAACTTGGCAGCAAAGTGGCGTGGCATCTGACCACAGCCGTAGTAGTTTCGGTCATTCTCGGGGATATGGTCAACGTCATGGAAAATAAAGCAATCCCAGTCTAAGTCTTTCATGGCCTCCAGGAATCCCACATTGAACAGCATGGCTCTGTTGAAGGGCTGGCTCCCACTCTAAACATAGACACGCATTCAGTGACCCTGGTGTTGCCATTAGCAGGGTTTGTACGCATTTTTGCCAATGTGCAATATTCCCATAACTTTTAATAGTTCTCATGACCAAACATCCTATGGTTGCTATGTCTATATACTAAATTAACCACGACAATTCCCAACTCCATTCACATACAACAGGACAGGGCAATAGCTCAATATTCTTCATCATTATCAGTGGCAATGTACTGTAATGATATCAACATCGAATTTTATAAACTTCTCCTGACCAAATTAATGATTCAAGGGAATTAAAACAAAATTTGGGATTATTGACACACTAGAAGACTTTGGTCTGACGAAAAGCTAACAGTGAAACATCAATCAGTGCAATGAAAATCATTTAGAATACTTGACATGACTTTGCATGCTGTCAAAAATATAGATATTGGAAAACTATTGTTATTAATACTGTGATATTGTTGTCAGCCATATAAACCAGTCCATATATAAATACTGCATATCAAAAATAAATAGGAGAAATAGTTTGGTTAAAAAAATTACACACAAATGGGTTAACATCTGTCTCTCAGCTACTGAAAACATTTGAAAGAACATAGAAGAACTGCACTGTTCCTAATGACATGCCATTGTGTCACATTTCAGGTTGTTTGTGCAGAAAGTTGATTGTCAGATACAGAATATTACAGTAGAGCTCAGCCTTGACAGTTTGACCCTGGGGTCGACAGTGAACGTGGAAAACAACAAGCATATTCCTGGTGCACTCCTGTCCTGATGCACCTTCTCTGATCTTGGAGATTGCAGCTCTTCCACTGTGAAAACTATTGTCTCTTTTCTCTGTGGTAGCATCAGGCTCACAAGTTATGATCCTCCATTCAAATTTAATTCAAATTCAAAAAACGTGTTGTCCCCTGGGGGTAATTCAAGTTGATGAGAACTTTTTGATCACACAATGTACCACCACTACAGCAGCCTGAACAAGCGAGAGTCACATCTTTATGATAGGTACCACAGCCACTACAGCCTGTCAGTTTAGGAAGTCTGTGTCCACTCATCTTAGCAGCTCACTCAAGGCTCGCATGTGCTTCTATTTTTAGTGACTTGATCTGGCTCATATGGTGTACAGTTCACATGAAAATCAGTTTAAATGACCATCTAGTTAAGTTTCACATATTGAATAGGTAACCAGCTTCTGCACCCTGTTTGAAGTCATTTCAAAGTGATCATACACACACTTCAGTAAAGACAAAGACCGAAGCTTTAAATAATATGAATGTTTATCATTTGTTCCATCATTTACATTCTTCCTGGTGTGGTAATAAGCTATATCATACAGAGACTTACTCTCAAATATGTAAAGCTTCCAGGTTAAGCAAGAGACAAGAAAGTCCCTTTCAAGACCTGGAAAGCAATTTTTAAAAACTTCAACTTTTCCAGGTTTTTGATGATTGTGCATAAAGAAATAAAAAAATCATACAACCAAAAGACTGTACCTGTTCAATGACGTAGAAGGCAAACTGCAGCCGCTGTCTCTGTAGCATGGGGATGAGGTGTTGGAAGAGGATGGGGAGATGTTCATGGCGGTTTCTAAATGGAATTAGGATGGCCACCTAGAGATATTAAAATAAGAATCAACACATACTTCTGATCTGCAGTTACTGACTCCACCAATCTGCTCAACGTTTGTTTGTTTTTGCCCTCTGCTCATCTTTTCTCTCTGCCCTCCTCTCACCCCAGCCGGCCAAGGCAGATGGCCACCCCCCTGAGTGATTAGGTTGGAGGTGTCTCCCATGAAGAATTTTTATCTCCCCATTGTGGCCAATTGCTTGCTAAAAGCAGACTTTTTTAAAAGGCATTCATCTGTATGATGACATTATATTTGTGTGTTTTCAGAAGATATACAATTACTAGACTTCTAAAATGTAAAAACCCACCTTCCAACGAGGTCTGCAGTCCTTCGGTTTCCAATGGCCTCCAAACTCAATGTCAAAAAACTTGGAGAACTTTACTTCTATCTCCTCCATAGGGATCTCTGTCATGTTTACTTCCGTAAGGCCCTCTGTGGAAAGTTTTATAACTGAGAGGTTATTCCACCAGCACATCAGCTTTGATAATAAACAACAACAACAAAATATATCACTTCACAGAAATAAACAAAGAAAAACTACAACTTCAAATGATTTACTGATGTCACTGGCCCCCTGGAAAAACTTTTGTGGTCTTAAGTATCAATCTACTCACTCATAGAAGGTAATCGTTCTGGACAGGGGAGGTTCTGGGCATAGGTGAAGTTTTCAGGGAGGTACGTGGTTGGCTGGGCCAGGTATTCACTGGAATTACTGCCATCAGGATAGTCTGCAGCAAAAACAACCACAATCAGGCATAACTGACCATTGACTGATGACTGAATAATTGCGTACTTGGAAAACAGAATGTAACTGGATTTGTTTGATACTCATTGCTGTGACTTTAACGCCTTCAAACTATAAATCATTTTTCATGTTTGTGATTTGGGGTATTTTATCTTGGTATACTACAAATGTTGTCTCTTCCATTTCTTGAATTAAAACCATTTTCTGAGCTTGTCTGATCACTGTAGCTCAGACTTATTGGTGGTCTTACCCATGAGGAATGTTAGTGATTATTAGACTTTTAATGGATTTATTGTTCTTAATAACTGAATTGATTAAAATACACTTTAACCGATAAGGCAGAGGGCGAGGAACATGCATGCTTATGCAACACACAAATGTATTGTTGATTAGCTGTAGTACAGAGCTGTACCGTTAGATGGACCCTCTTACTGTTTCATCTGATGGAGTTAAAGGTGTTTTAACTGACCATCCATAAGGATTGTATTAAACAAGGTCACCTCCTTGCTGTCTAACTGCTAACTGTGGCAGTCATGTTGGAGAACTCTAACCGTGCAAAGTTGAAAAAAGGTGTCTGGCTGCTTTCAAGTTTAGCTACATACCTGAGGCTCATGCTAACACTAAACTAGGATTTTTAAATGTTAACACAGGCCAGGAGCTGAGTGTCGGTCAGCAGAGAGTGACTGTAGCTGCTAATGCTGCTAATGTTCAGGAGCAGCAGGACTCTGTCTTCACGTTTCTAACAACATACAAACAAAAAGTGACGTAGAGTATGTACGACGCTCTGCGCTGAGTAGAAATACATTTTAAAGGTTGCATAAATACTGACAGACTGGACTGATAAAGTTGCTGCGTCTTTATTTGTGAGCATCTGTTTCAACTGAGCAGCTGTTTCCAGTAGCTGTACCAATGTCAACTACAGTGAACAAGTCACTCCAACATTCACATCAGTTATGAGGATTATTTTGATATCAAACTGTTGTGAAATGATTATTAATATTACAGATGAATTACTCATAATGTCACCAAGCTTAAAATTAAGTTTCAGCATTAAAAACAGTTTTATGAGCATGTGGGAAAAGCATCAACTGCATTTCATTCATTTCAGCAATTAATTCATTAGTGATTGTTAATGAATTAATGTGATGGACTGATGACCTGTCCAGGGTGAACCCTGCCTTCATTCTAAGTTAGCTGGGACAGACTCCAGCTGACTTTAACAGAAATGGATAATGTGGCCTACTGTGTCAAGCACCATTACTAGGTGTACGTACGATGACATATGTGGACTACTGGTAAAGGGAATTGTTTAAAATTTGAACCCATAATTTCCTTCCTACTTCAAATAGCGTTTTTTAACTTATTGTAGAGTGGTGTGGAAAAAAATGTAACTTAAAATCTGTACTAAAATACAGATTTAAGAACATTATTTCCTTTAGTTTACGCACACATCACACAAAACCTTGCCCTCTCTCTCATATAATCCCTGCTCAAGCAAACTGTGCTTCAGTTGAAGTGCATCTTCTCACACTCACACTGCTTCTTTGCACACATTAAATTTTGCTCTCAGATTTGTGTGCTGGCTCTAGGATCTTTGTGAAACAACCCTGTCAAAATTTACGAGCCATCAGAATGCCAGGTACGAAGTGAAACAATGAAATGGTCACTGTCTCCTTACAAGTGCACTCACTTTATTTCTTACAGCACCCCCTATAGGTGGTTACTGTGTAACTGGGTTTATCCACTTCCGCTGTTCAGGGTTTATTAAAGGTATTTCACTTATTTATTGTGGGACTTAGAGTTAATACATGTACCAATGTCCGTATTTTTACTTTAACAGATACACTGATCAGCCACAGCATAGTGACCACTGACTGAACAACATTGATCATATTGGTACTATGTGGTGTTCTTAGGGATGGGAATCGAAAAGCAATTCTTGTTGAGAACCGGTTCCCAGTGTTTCAATTCCTTGGAATTGTTTGCCAATTTTGCAAATGATTCCCTTATCAATTCCAATGGGCGCAAATTCACCAGTGCATCCAGCAGGAAACATGGCGCCCAAGCAGCAAAAACGCTCGAAAGTTTGGTTACATTTCATGTGAAAGGATGACAACAGGGCAACTTGCAATACTTGCAAAGTGGATATTTCACCAAAGGGAGGAAATACTACCAATATGCAGAAACATTTGCACACACAGCGATAACTTGGAATGAATGTCGCATTTTCAATCCACTCTGGAGTGAATCTCAGCAGCAGCGGCAACATTAGCACGTCCTCTGCTGTGTTAATGAGAATCGATAAGAGAATCGATAAAGAACTGAACCGTTAAGCAGAATCGAAAATGGAATTGGAATTGTAGAAATCTTATCAATTCCCAATCCTAGTCAGGCATGCCAGTTCTCTGGAAGGTTTGCCTTCCACATGTGTTTATCTCTGCATGCTTCTAGGAAATATGGTGTTCTTCGAAAACCTTATTGTCCATAAGTCAGGTTCCAGAGAGAGAGCATTTATATGTGCACTAATATCCTGGTTTCCATCATATTGAGGGTGACGTAGCATTTACCTGGAATATGAGAACATTGTTTATTCATATCACTGTATAGATAGTTAATACAGTATCTAGGTTTCAGTGAGCAGTTTGTCATTTCTCACAATCACTATATAACCTATAACCTTTACCAGCAGAGAAAGTTCACAAAACTGAACAAGTGCTTAGATGCTACAGTATCCCAGCTTCTACCGGGTCTCTCCATGTATGTAGCATATCTAGGTTTCTCCAAACCAGGTTGTACAACATATAACCAGGACATTACTGTGCATGCAAACCACCCAAGTGTTTAAATGTGAAAACATTCGCCTTGTGTTTTAGTGTGTGTGGAGGTAAATGGATCTTTGTAGTAACTCTGTTGTATCAGTGACAAAACAGATGGTGGAAGTATTGCAGTGTCTCATTGTTTTCTTGAACAAAAAGATGAAAAAACCCAACAACAAAAACACTTTGTGAATTTATGCTCACGGTAAGTCTTAAAAGCAGTCTGTTGTGCCCTCTGCTTCAGCCTACTTGGCAGCCTCTCTTCCTCTCCCCTTCCCTCCCCCTCTGTTTTTCTCTGTGCCAGGTCTGTGGGCCGGTGTGTTAATTGCAGGAGTGGAGACAGCTGCTTGGGAGGCCAGGTCACCTGTTACTCATTATCTTGCTCTGCTGTAAAATCCCGGCTCAGATCTCCACTCATCGCTAACACATAGACTCTGTTACACATGTGCCTGACCTGCCTCCACCTCCCTCCTAATGCTCTTGAAAGCCTCTCTAGGCCTCCCTCTGCAAGCCCAGCCTCTACCCACATTCCCACTGCCTGCCACTTCCTCAAACCGCCTCTGCTCACCTCTGTAGACCAGGCCTCAGTCGAGTTCTCCCATCTGCTATTGTTTCAGCCTGCTCTGCTCTACCCGTAAGTCCAAGCCTCAGCTAAGGCCGGCCTCACAGTACAGGAGGGGGTTTAGAAATTGGGTTGCATCACACACATAAGGAGAAACTTTTCAGATATTCTTCTCACAAATCTTAGACATGCACACACGCTACAAGACTGGAAAATAAGGGTGCTTTACACACTACAGGATATAAGATTATGGTGGTGAAGGCAGCTGAGCAGTGCACCACCTCACATGGTCTCATTAGGTCATACAATGAAGACAACAACTTGCTTTAACATGAATGATACTGTACAGGGATGTGGCCATACTACCTTGTGGATGCCCGATCCCGTCAGATCTCGGACGCTAAGCAGGGTAGGGCCTGGTCAGTACCTGGATGGGAGACTGAGAGGGAACACCAGGAAGCCTGGGTGAATGCAGTGTGAGAGTGAGTGGTTGGTGGTGGTCGGAGGGGCTGATGGTGCAGATTGGCAGCCTCGCTTCCATCAGTCTGCCCCAGGGCAGCTGTGGCTACATACGTAGCTTACCACCATCGAGTATGGAGTGAAGGAATAATGCAATGTAAAGCGTCTTTAAGTCTCCAGAAAAGCGCTATATAAAACCAAGTTTTCCATTTTATACCTGCTGAGTCAACATGCATATATGCTGGATGTACCTGACTGTCCTCTTTTGTGTCTTTTTTTGTGGAAGTAACCTCTTTAAATGCGTCACCTATTTACATCAATGATAAATGAATACATAAAACTCTGGACTTTAGTAGCTCACGTGTTTCAGTGAGGTTTCTGCCCACGTTCCAAACAAACAAACACATTCTGAAGCTGGCTTTATCCAACATTTATATTTACTTTTTCAAACTAATGCAAATGAATGCAAAAACTCATTCTCTTTTTTCAGCTGCACACTCTTATCCGATGCATCCCTCTTTTGAAATACTGTGTCGAGACCCAAAAGGAAGGATATAATTAAAGTGGCACAATGTGCTTCGGATTTATCAGGATTAAATTAAACGATAAAAATAGGCAAAAGCTGAATGAAGACATCTGCAAGCCGTGAAAATGTTGTTAGTCCTTCTCCGGTCATTGATTGAAACCCTGAAAACTCATCTCTGTGCAGTGTGCATCTTACTGTTTAAAAGTTTTATCCACGACAATAAACCCTTCATGCCTTAAACTGGCTTAGATGTAACTCTAGGTATTGCTTCCTCTCAGCTCACCTACATCTCTGCTGAAACACTGTAATGTGACTCTACACTGCAGTGACAAGTTGTAATGTTAGCCATTTACATTCAAACTGGAAACTGATTCTGAAGAAAAATAACAGAGGAAGCTTCACCCTGCAAGTAGACAGGATCACTTCCTTTTGTTTATGGATGAAACCCTGGAAACCTGAATCAGTGTCAGTTTCATAGTGAGTATGCTCAGCCACGGTATTGATCTATCTCATTCATGATGTGTCTTTTAGCATATAAAACCACCATGTGGACATGTTAACAGCAAGTAAGAAGCTTAATTTCACCAGAAAAGCCTGAAATGGTCTTATATGTGCAGCTCTGCAGTGTATGCAGTTCACTTTTAGTCTTATGTTGTGTGATTTGTTGGCATCTTCTCCTAAGAAACTAAGGCACTCAAACACTCTATCTTCTGGTTGGGAAATTAACCGCTAAACAATAATTTTTCTGTCTTCTGTGACAAAACTGGTTTATATTCTGACTCCAGAATATAGTTGATTGCCTTTGTAGTCGCCTGCTAACATATCCTCTGATGAAAACTGGTGTTTGGGTTAAATAGGTCCCACAGCCATCCACTGTGTTTTATTCTAATAAAGAGCTAAAATGGGGCAGATGGATACAGTACCCACCCAGAGGCTGTAGCTTACACTCCACCAGACTTCCCATTGTCTCTCCTGCAATCCTCGTGCCGCTGGTGAAAGGCTAATTGTGCTCACTGTCTGTCGCCTGTACTGCAGCGTCGCAGCGAGGCTGACCCTTTCCGCTGGCCCCTCTCTAAGGCTGCCGCTCTGCAGGATTGTCAGCACTAACATTGTCTTCTGGCGCCTGATGTCACTCTTGGTAAAACCCAGTGAGAGAGGCAGGACTGAGGTTGATGCTGATCCTGAATTATGTGTTTATCTCTGCATGCAGGCCACGCCAGGTTCAAACCGGCGCTTCTGTTGGCCTTTAACCAGGTTACACCAATGTTGTCACTCACAGTCGTATACCTGGTCAAGTCAGTAATTGGAGAGACATGTTTGGCAGTAATTGTGCAAATAGGCGCTGAACAGATTTATCAGTCTGTTTTTCTGTTCCTTGTCACGTCCACTTTAATTCAGTGTTCTGAAGCAATACATTCCCTTATATCATGATTTTTTCATAATACCTTACTGTCGTAGGTCATGCTTTGATTCTGCTTCTGCTCTTGCTTTATTCTGTATCCTCTAAGCAGTCTGATTTTTGTGGTAATAAGTTATCTTGTCGTCTTTGCTGATATGTTGTAGAGTTTGGCGTCCACCTGGCAGAACTCACCGTTGACCCTCAGGGAGCGCTTGCTATCCGTCAGGTGAGGAGAAAATAAACAAAGTATATTTGTTTTTTTGGGAGCACTGATGTCCAGCCCACACACATTCATTCCAAATTTAAGTCTCCAGCACTTTTTCTGATGTTAAAGATCACTATCGGCTCATGTTTATTTCCATCCTTGTATGTGCAGCTTAATAAATATCTGGTTGTGTGTGTTTGCAGTTGGCATCAGTCATCCTGAAGCAGTATGTGGAGACTCACTGGTGTTCCCAGTCAGAGAAATTCAGGCCTCCGGAAACTACAGATCAGGTAAACCAGTCTTCACCTTGGATACAGACCCTTCGCAAAGTATTCAGACCCCTTCACTTCATGTGCACTCTATGGTGTTGTAGATTGTGAATCAGGCGCATCTAGTCCTTGCATCTTTATCCTTGTGATGTGTCTAGAACTTGATTTGAGTCCAATTGAGACAATTTGAACTTATTAAATATTGTGCTGAGAGGCACACAATTGTGTAAGTTCCCACAGTTCACACCCAAGGAGATCTCTGTAGACCTCTGTGATAAAATCATGGTGAAGCATAGATCAAGGCAAGGGGTATGAAAACATTTCTAAAGCTTTGAGTGCTTGCAGGAGCACGTTGGCCTAAATGACTGTGAAAGAAACAAAGCTTATGAAGCACAGGGATTTCTCCTAGAGATGGCTGTCTAGCCAAACTGAGTACCAGGAAGAACTTGCTGGAAGGACGAGAGTCTCGGCAGCACTGAATCAATCAAGCCCATATGATAGAGCAGCTACACAAATTCCGCTCTCAGTAAAAGAGACTTGACAACCTGTTTGGACTTTGTCGAACTGCATTTAAAGGACTCTGAGAGAACAAGGAAAAAGTCTAACTGTCTGTCTGGTGAACTCCAGGTAATGCTCATCTCCTGCAAATACCATTCTTGCTCAAATCCAGGAGTGCAAAACCTGTAGAGGACTTGAAGTTGTAAGTTGTAGCTGCTGACATTCTGCTCATACACCTTCTGAATTTAGGAGTCAGAATACTGAACTGGGACATTTCAGGTTTTGATTTTTAATACATTTCTAAAAAATATTTTCCTTTTGTCCTTATGGAGTATTTATTGTAGACTGTAAGAGAAAAATGTCACTTTTCACTTGTCTGTTTAAATTTATTTAAATTAAATTATATAAATGTATTATATCTACAGCACAAAGTGTGTAAAAAAATTGAATAAACGACTGTAAATTTCTCTTTTCTGAGGAGCAGAAGTTGTATCTTTCCAAAGTGTTTTGCACATAATGTTAAATTGACCTCTGAGGGATTGAAGCCAAATGTTGTCAAACTACTGTTGTCCTCCTTCAGGCTAAAGCTGCCATCAGGGAGTTGCTGCCAAGTGGTTTGCGAGAATCGATCAGCAAAGTTCGCTCCAGCGTTGCATACGCTGTGTCGGCCATCGCCCACTGGGACTGGCCTGAGGCGTGGCCGCAGCTCTTCACCCTCCTGATGGAAATGCTGGTCAGCGGAGATGTCAATGCTGTGCATGGAGCCATGAGGGTCCTCACAGGTATGTAATAAGTTACACAAACAGTTAGGCACACTTAGATTTCAGTTTTTTCTTAAGATGCAGTTCATATTAAGTCATTTTGCACAGCCTAAAAACTTTTGCTATTATTACATGTGTGTTAACGTTAATTTTTGCTCCTCGAAAAATAACTTGTTAAAACATATTTTTCTCCCATTTTGAATGTCATTTGTTTATGTGTCAATCTGTTGTGTCCAGAGTTTACCCGAGAGGTGACAGATACGCAGATGCCGCTGGTGGCTCCAGTCATCTTACCTGAGATGTACAAGATCTTCACCATGGCCGAGGTAATGCTCCAACTCTCATCTGTACTGATCAACAAGCGTTCACAGTATATTTTGGAACCACACAATGTTTCACAGTTTCAAAAAAAGTGATGGTGTCATTGTGCAGAGGCCTTTTTGAAGAGTTGTGCCATCTGTGTTCTTTCCTTGGTCCAAAGCACTGCTTCATCCCACAAGCAGGCAGCGTGAAGCCAGTTGTCATCTCAGTTTGAATAGTCACTTCAACGATAATGAGAAACCAACAGTAGTTTTTGCACATTCCTTGCATACAGATAAATACATTCATGCATTTTTAGGATCTTAATTTTTTTCTGGATGCACCTGGGACCCACTCATCGCTCCATATGAGTCCGACCGAGAGCACTCGCAGAGCGGATTGAATCTCGGCGAATCCTCGGTCTTTGCCTCTGGTTCGCCAGAGGCCTTTCCTACCAACCTGATGGCAAGGATTAGCTCAACCCGGGTAAAACGCGTCCGACCGTGGGAAGGCTACAGAGGGAGGGAGAGCCTCTCTCCCTCGCTCTTAGCCTTGCCACGGTTAAAAAAATTTGAAAAAATGTCTCACTCCCTCGCGCCCCTGGTATCCCGGAGCCCCTTGTCAGCTGTCAGTGGAAATAGCAATAATTATTCTGTTTGTCTGACATCCCTGCCTGAGGTTTATTAACTGTTGCAGGTTTACAGTATTCGTACACGCTCCAGAGCAGTGGAGATATTCACCACCTGTGCCAACCTCATCTGTGCAATTGAAGAGCTTGAAAAGGTGGGATTTATTTGATATTATTCGAAGAACTGCATTTCAGATTTACATTGAATTAACTTTATAATACAACATTATTACTTTTGGTGAAATCTCTTTTGCTGCCAACAATACATAGTGTTTCATAATTTGTCCATATGTTATCAGGGTTTTTTGCATCCCCTCAGAGGTTTTAGCAGCACCGAAATCCTAAGAATTGTGAAAAAAAAATAGCATTTCAAATTTTTAACCAGTTTTATTTGTTGGGGTTTCAGTTATTTAAGCATAATCAACATTTTTGTTTATGAAATGGTAAGAAATAACAGGCAAGGCATCGATTTCTGTCTAATAAGGTAACACAAACTCATTGCCTTTACTGTATGTGGACATGCTTAGTGTCATGTGCAGTCAACCCCAGAAGCATATTCTTAGTCAGGAAAACCCCTGGTCGTGCTGCTTGCTTCAGTGTCCCATTTATATCTCAGTGTTATGGTGTTGTTTTTAAATTAATAATCTTGTTTTGTAGGGTGCAGCCAAAGCGTTGATCTTCCCTGTGGTGCAGCAGTTCACAGAGGCGTTTGTGCAGGCCCTGCAGATGCCCGATGGGCCCTCATCTGATAGCGGCCTCAAGATGGAAGTCCTCAAGGTGAGGGCCAAAGATTCATTGAATAGTTGCTTAAAGTGACCCTAAATGTCTCAAGTTTAGCTGTGGAGGAGAGAGCTAGACTAAGTTTGCATTTGCAGACTATATTGTCACAGATTACAGTATTTAGGAAAGAATATCTGCATGCAGTAGATGTCCTCTGCATAACTGCTACAAATGAGGCTTTAAATCTGTGTTTGTTCCTCTTGTTCCTTTCACAGGCAGTAACAGCTTTGGTAAAGAACTTCCCCAAACCCATGGTGTCCTCCATGCAGCAGATATTACCCATTGTGTGGAATACTCTGACTGAAAGTGCAGCTTTATATCCTTCACAATGCCAGCTGTGTATTAGCTAGTTCCTTGCTGGGATAATCACTGCTGTCCGTGTGGTACAAAGAACAATTTTTGATTTCCTTTATGGCATTTTACAGTCAGTTATCGGACACTGACTGTGGTTTTAGCTTGTGGTCTTTGTCTTTTTATAGAACAGCTTCTCTAATCCAGCTCATTCTGTTGCATGGAAATCACCTGCTTAGTCAGCAACATCAAAGATGTTCAGAGAAGGAAACTGTTGCAAGAGGTTATGAAAAGTAATGTGGTGTATGCATGCGGTAAAATGTGCGTCCCAAATCAACTGGAAGTATTTGTTCATCTGATTGATTACAGTGAACAGAAGAATAGGCCTCAAATATGAGCAGTTTGTACAGAGGAAAGCAAATGCCCACATAATATTCCTATGAGGAAGAAGAAAACTGAAAGGATAAGACATTATTTCTTAACCAGATGTTCACTTATGTAAGAACAGAAGTCAACTACACAGAGGAGGTGGATGACCCAGTAGACTCAGATGGTAAACAGGATTTTTACTTTCACTCTCACTGCAACATGTTTGGCATCAATGATCATGTGCTGCATTTATTTATCCTTTGCTGTTGTTGTTGTTTTTTTTTGTTTTTTTTTTGCAGGTGAGGTTTTGGGCTTCGAGAATCTGGTGTTTAGCATCTTTGAGTTTGTCCACACGCTGCTGGAGAACAACAAGTTCAAGAGCACGGTGAAGAAAGCGCTGCCCGAACTCATCTACTACATCATCCTGTACATGCAGATCACTGAAGACCAGGTGAGAAATTGTGTTAGAAAGAGCTGTGGGGAAGATTGAGTGCACAGATGGGAGTGTACATGTTGAATATATATGTTTATGGTGATGCGCTGGCCTGATTGTTTCCTGTGTTGGTTCATTAGATCAAAGTGTGGACGGCTAACCCTCAGCAGTTCGTAGAGGACGAGGATGATGACACCTTCTCCTACTCTGTCAGGATCTCTGCTCAGGACCTGCTGCTGGTGAGATAAAGGCTCAGATCTGGGAGGTCACAACGGAGCTAAAGAAATAGACAAGATGTAACTTCTAAAGTATCATAACACAGGGTAAATAATATGTGGGTAGGTCGAGGGGATTTTATTAATCGGCTACAACATTCACAACAAGTGCCTTGATTGCCAACAACAAGGAGACGGACAAGTTTAACCAGTTTTCTTCTGCTTTGTTTTAATGCAGAGTGATCTGCAAGATCACAGCAGGCAGCAGGACCAACTTCATTCAAGAAAGATTGTTGGATTATAATGTTTTATAACTGCACATCGAAATGATACAAACAGCAGTAAAGAAGGGATGCTAATAACAGTAAAATGTTTTATTACCACTGATTAATGTACAACTTTGTGGCCTACTAACTTGTTAATGTTTACAACCATACCCACAGTCTTTCCTATCACCTCCTGCGTTTGGCCACACTTCTCAGTTTAACTGCACCATAATTAGGGTTGTCATGATCCTCAAATTTCAGTTGAAAATTAAATGTAATTATAGATTTAATTGCCCTTTTATGTTTATTGTATGCCACTATGATTTATGGTATTGATAACAACTTTTGGCTGTAAATGAAACAAATTCCATCCTCCAAGTTATTAGGCTCTCCTATTGGCTTAAAACCAAAATGTGACCACTGTGGTGCTGTGGTTTGGTTTGCAACTAAATCCATGCTGTCAATGTCAATAGATGCGTATCAAAATGCAATCTGTTGTATATTTGAATTGAAGCACTTCGAGATAAACACCTGGTAGCAGAAGAAGGAGGCGCAAATGGTGGAAAATGACACGGAAACAGTGAATTATGACGTTTCTGTTAGTTTCATCCCGCTGTTTTTATACAGGTGAATGGAAATAATTACAACGGTTATACAAAATGATCATGTTCAGCTCAAATAGTTGCCATCAGGCGACTATGTAAGAATCATTACAGGCCTAACTAACTAGGACAGAAGCCCAAACTACAACTGCCTCCATTCGCCTAAATTAAACTTACCTTTTTTTTTAAAAGTTAATTTATAGTTTTTATTTCCCCAGAAAATGGCCTGTAGCTTAAAATGTTTTTGAAGCTCCCCTAAAAATTGAGTTTGAGTAGGTCTGGTTGCCCTATTTGCATTAAGTGCTTTTCAAACCATTTAGCAGATCGCATTTGTTGTCTCATGAGTAAATTAATTTTGTACATTAGTTAGTGCAGGTAGAACATTTTTATAATTAGCTGTCAATTTTGAAAGAACTGAATGAAATTAAGAATTATTCAGCTTTACTTGCAGAGGATGGGAGGACGTTCATGTCTGCTGGGCATCTGTATTCACACTTAGTCCTGGAGAAATCTTCTTGCTCTCTCATTGCTTCTCCTACACAGCCTCCACAAACACTGGAGGCAGCTGTTAAACAATGTAGCCGTGGTCTTCAGAGCAGTTGTTTACTATTGACTGCCTGTGTTATATATAGGAGGCATGAGCACCACAGTCAAATGTAAAACGGGTCAAAATATCCATCTTCCATATGTTTGTTGTGGTTTGAGAGCATAACTTGCTCATCAGCTCACTTTTCAGCCTGCGGTCCACGTGGAGAGTGTGTGTATAATGATGGTAACCTTTGACCTGTGGTTGCAGGCTGTTGCTGCAGAGTTTCAGAATGAGAGCGCAGCAGCGCTGGCAGCAGCCGCGACCAGACACCTCCAGGAGGCAGAGCAGGCCAAAAACAGTGGCAACGAGCACTGGTGAGGAGAGACTGCATGTTCAAATATACTGACTCTGTTTTCTGGCTCAGTGGATTTACACACACTTTCTTTTCTTTTGCTTTCTGTCTGTCACACCCAGAGTGATAATGCACACATTATGAAGGCGAGACAAGGAAATCCTAAATGTCTGATGTGTTTTTTAACCAGGTGGAAGATCCATGAGGCCTGTATGTTGGCCCTCGGCTCAGTCAAGACCATCATCACAGAGAATGTGAAGAACGGTCGTATCCAGTTTGACATGCATGGTTTCCTGGCCAGTGTCATCCTGGCTGATCTCAACCTGGCAGGTGAGGCTGAAACTGACCCAAATGTATGCTAGTGGTTAAGTCAGTAGAAGAACACAGGACCAAAACTAGATGATTCAAGACACAGGGACCTGTGAAATCTCCCAACAAGATTTAATCAAAGAAGCTTCAGCATTAATCTCAATGTTTAAAACCTGCTGCTTTAGCTGTATCGCTCCTCTGAAATCACCTAGCTTACAATTATAACACAAGAATTATCCAAACATTATCGTTTTTCTTGTCTAAGAAACAACTTATAGTGTAACTGAGTAGCCCTCTGAGGTGGTTTTACAATATCACAATATTGTATGTTTACTTAAGAAAGCAAAAAAAGAGACAGCTAAATATTACTAAATGATATCAGAGTATTTATATATTCTGGTTTGTATTTTCTCTGTACCAGCGGCGTCTCCGTTCCTCCTCGGTCGGGCTCTGTGGGCGGCCAGTCGCTTCACAGCAGCCATGTCCCCTGAGCTCATCCAGCAGTTCCTCCAGGCCACCGTCAGCGGCCTCCACGACAGCCAGCCGCCCTCCGTCCGCATCTCCGCGGTCAGGGCCATCTGGGGGTGAGTTACAAAATTTTTTGTGTTATTGTTGTGATCTAAAACAGTAGACATCTACAACTTTGTCTCAGTCCACAGCAGAGGCTGGACTCTGTGCATCAAAACAACTGTATTTTCTGTGTTATTAAAAAGCAAAAACCAGAAGCTGGCAATTTAGAATCTTCAAAAAATGATTTGAAATTGGACAGATTGAATAAGGCAGGACAGGGTGCACGCTTAAGGCAGTAGTTTGACATTTTGCAGAAGACTCAGAGATTCATACCTCGCTCATGTGTGTACAGTAAATGTGAAGGTAGTGCCAGCAGGCAGCTCACTTAGCTGAACACAAAGACTGAAAACAGCGGGAAACGGCTTCCCTGGTTCTGTCCAAAGGTAACAAATGTTCCTGCAGGCACCTCTGAACCTTTACTTTCAGGAGTCTTGCTGTCACTAAAGCAACCAGCAGTGACGACAGAAAGTTCCTGTTTGCCTGGCTAAGAAATAAAAACCGACACATAAACGCTTACAAAACTGCAACTTATGCACACATTAAACATATGCGATGCAACTTGGTAATTCCTGAGCTTCACAGGAGCTAGTGAACAGATTGTCTTACTTTTGCACAGAGGTCTTTATGCTAAGCTGAAGTAACCAGCTGGTGGCTGTAGCAGACACTAGTGATGTCAATCTTCTCATGTAATTCTTTGAACTAAATAATAACTATATTTCCACAAATGCCTTAACTGTTGCTTTAGATAACCTGTATAGATGTGTTGACATATTTCACATTTTAGTTTTTACCTAGCTTTACCTCGGATGTGGCTCTTGAATCACTAAAATTTGAACTAGATAATGGCAGCATGCTTTCAAATCTACTTGATTTTTAAAATGTCATCACAGATTCTAAAATTAGGTTTTAAAAGTGCTGGACGGATGCTGTGTGTTCATTGACTCCTACTGTCCATGTCATTCTTCAGGTACTGTGATCAGCTGAAGCTGTCAGAGAGCACGCATGTCCTTCAGCCCTTCCTTCCCAGTGTCCTAGAGGGACTGGTCCAACTGGCCGCCCAGTTCAGCTCAGAGGTGCTCACACTCGTCATGGAGACGCTGTGCATCGTCTGCACCGTCGACCCGGCCTTCACCACCAGTGCTGAGAATAAGATCTGCCCCCTCACCATTGCTATTTTCCTCAAATATAACAACGGTACTGATGCAGCTCCTCGAGTCTCATCCTCTCTGTCAGACTGTTGTACTACATGCTCAGCATAACCTTTACTTTTTAAAGAATTTCTCTTAATATAAAACTGGAACATGTAGAACTTTTGGAGGCATCAGTCACAGAGTGCTTCCCAGAAGAAGGCATTTAAGTGAGAAACAGAGATTTGATCCGTCTCCTCTCTTCTCCTCAGACCCCGTGGTGGCATCCCTGGCTCAGGATATTTTCAAGGAACTGGCACAGATTGAAGGCTGCCAGGGCCCCATGCAGATGCGTCTCATCCCCACGCTGGTCAGCATCATGCAGGCTCCCTCTGACAAGATTCCCTCTGGACTCTGTGCTGTAAGTAAAAGGTGGCACAAAGATATGCCATCCATTCATCCATTATCTGTACATTATCTGTACGCCGCTTAATCCTCTGGAGGGTCGCGGGGGGGCTGGAGCCCATCCCAAAGATATGCTGATTTATTTATTTATTTTTTTAAAAACAACAACAACAAAATCTCCAGAGTAGTAGGTGGCACAGTCATGTCTGTTTGTTGCCCTGCTGTGGGCCCTATCGATTGTGAGTTCAGCTAGTCTGCTTGGTTGTTATGGTCCTAGAAGAAGTAGTTT
>OMNN01097649.1:25509-37269 GCA_900302755.1 Chromis chromis
ATTCATCCATTATCTGTACATTATCTGTACGCCGCTTAATCCTCTGGAGGGTCGCGGGGGGGCTGGAGCCCATCCCAAAGATATGCTGATTTATTTATTTATTTTTTTAAAAACAACAACAACAAAATCTCCAGAGTAGTAGGTGGCACAGTCATGTCTGTTTGTTGCCCTGCTGTGGGCCCTATCGATTGTGAGTTCAGCTAGTCTGCTTGGTTGTTATGGTCCTAGAAGAAGTAGTTTATGAATGATTTTGGGAATCTCCTGGTATCTGTTCTTGTACCAGCATCAGGTCAGACTTTCATCTTTACCTACCAGCTAGTTCATGACGGAGTAACGCAAAAACAATGAACTTTGCTGCATTTACATATGAAAAAGTAAAGATTCAATAGATGTGTTCTTTTGTCAGCATTAAGCTAAAATTGTAATCTTGCAAACATATAATCTCCTGTAATGTGGAGTCTAGTACACGCATGACAAATGTAAGTAGCACCGTAATGGTACAGGGCTTCCCATCCTCACCTACTGAAGACAAAGTAAGGTGTTACAGCAGACATGAGGGTATTTTCATTCAGCACCCAAAAGAGAAATCAGCCAGACATGAACAGGAACTACCCCAACAAAATCAGATCAGTCCAATCCTAACATCCTCCTCCCTCAATGTTTACTTCTTATCCACAGAATAAACAACGCTTGTTGTTGTTTTTGTCCAGATGAGACCTTCTGACAGTTTTACAGTGTCAAGCCCAAATAATAATTTCTCCTCATCAATTTTACCTGAGATTCACAAAAGGTTTCTTGCGATCTGCTACTGCTTTGTCCACAGACGTCCATAGACATCCTGACCACAGTTGTCCGGAACACCAAACCCCCTCTGTCAGAGATGTTGGTGTGCCAGGCGTTTCCTGTAGTGGCACAGTGCACCTTACGCACTGATGACAACACGATAATGCAGGTAAATAAAAGAAAGCCTTGTTTGCATTTCATCCAGATATGAGCACACTGAATTCTCAAAGACTTGTTTTGCATAGAAAATATAAAGAATTAAAAGTGCAACGGTGCTGATTAAATACAAAAGTATGTGGTTAATGATTTACTCAGTATATTTGTCCGAATGTTGCCTCTTTCCTCCTTTCTCTAGAATGGCGGTGAGTGTCTGCGGGCGTACGTTTCTGTCGCCCTCGAGCAGATTGCTCAGTGGAGGGACGAGCAGGGGAACAGCGGCCTCTGGTACGTCATGCAAGTGGTCAACCAGCTGCTGGACCCCCGGACCTCCGAGTTCACGGCTGCCTTCGTGGGCAGGTTGGTTTCCACTCTGATCACTCGGGCGGGAACTGAGCTCGGCGAGCAGCTGGACCAGATCCTCCGAGCGATTCTGAGCAAGATGCAGCAGGCCGAGACTCTGAGTGTCATGCAGGTAGGAAGGAAAGGTGGTAATCTATGTCTGTGTACCGAATGAATGCAGAGCCTGCATGTGAAGAGCATTTTTGTCACTTTCGCCCAAGTGCACAGTGCAGTCTCTGAGTTATGGCAAACACAGACCAACTAGAGCTTCAAGACCCATCATTATCATTAAATTCTGCTGCTTGGGAACACTGCGATTTCTCTGTTAACTACAAAGATGATGGACAAAAACAGGTCCATCATTGTTCAACTACAATTTGGATAGGGCCAAAGCAATAAAAAAAAAGCACAGGTGTTTTTATAGCAGCCAATATGCGATCATACACTGTTGTTAAGAACAAAGGTCTTAAATACACACTGAAAGCAATCAAGCCCAGTTTGAAGTTCTCTTTAATCTGCATTCCAGCCAACAAGTCATACCAGCACTTTAAACAAACACATTAGTTATCCACAACTTATATAATGGATCTGCTGTTGAATATGAGTACAGTACAGTTTAAGTCTTTCTTAAATGCCACACTTAATGAATGTTTATGTTATTTTAATTATTGTTTTTTAATCTATTTGAGTGAATATTTATATTAATTTACTTCTGTGAATGTTACTCTTTCTATTATTATGCTGCAGCCAGTTGCAACAGTATAGACTTTTTTGAAGAAAGAAAGACACAGCCAGTCTGTTCAGTAAACAAATAAAACATAGGGAACATTTTAAGGTTTTGTACCTCTTGTTTATGCGAAAACGTACCGCACCGTGATTTTGGTGTACTATTAATGCCCTAATCAATATGTGTCGTGTAATGATGCAAACAGGACGCAGGCTAAATCATGCCGTCTGATGTTTTATAACGTGATCTTTGTTTTTATTTGTTGTGGTATCTGTTACCTCCACCACCTCACCTTTTCCTCCTCCTTATTTTCCCCTGTAGTCTCTCATCATGGTGTTTGCACACCTGGTTCACTCTCAGCTGGAGCCGCTGCTGGAGTTCTTGTGCAGTCTGCCAGGGCCGACGGGGAAACCCGCCCTGGAGTTCGTCATGACAGAGTGGATGAGCAGGCAGCACCTTTTCTACGGACAGTACGAGGGTAAAGTCAGGTCAGACAGCTTTTTCATTGATCATTTTATATCCGAATGCTTTATCACTGAAAAACACTGCAATAATATTTGAGTTCAACTTCAACCAAATGTGCTCAAAAAACCAGTGGATTGTTGGGAGCCTGCAACTTCTAATGATAGATCAGTTCCCTCACATGTCAAGCTATAGTAGCTCAGTGTTCCCCCTAAGCAATAAAGTAAAAGTTAGTTTAGCACATTTTTCCTTTACTATTTAGTTTTACATCAATTGTTAATTTAAGTAGAAGAGAAAAACTACAGTCAGTCATTGTCTGTAGGTTTTTGTAACTTTCCTAAATCAGCAATTCGACATTCACACCCACACCACACAGTGATTGACCATCTGTATTTAGGAAGGATTTGTACTTGTACTTTCGCAGTTTTTCTATAATTTATACAATTTGTGCACCACTTGTTGTGTACAAATAAGTGCATCAGTGTGAATGCCTTTCAGAAGAGAATTTGAACCTTCCTCTCCATATTTAACCCATTATTGCATCTCTTCCTCCTCTATAACAGCCGGTACAGACTATTGGAAAAAGCTATAAACACTTAAGCCAGCCAGTGAGGTCAGATGACACATATTATATTAACCCAGCATAACCCAGCCCCTCTTTTTAAGCTATGACTTTGCAGATCGTTGACACTGGCTGGACCTGATTTAAGAACCTGACGTCAGTGATATTGTGTGCTTTTAATATAACTAATATTGTATAATATAATAAGGTAACTATGGTTGCTATCAGCTGAAAAACAGAGTTGTGCTTGTGGCTCAGTTTGGGATGTCATGAAACAACCTCTCAAAAACCTGAACTGTTTCTTCATTTCTCTGCCGTGGCCTCACACCTCACATATTTGTCGTCTTTGTGTTATATTCCTGCAGCACCGTGGCTCTCTGTAAGCTGCTGCAACACGGTCTCAATACAGACGACAAACGTCTCCAAGACATCGTGGTGAAGGGAGAAGAACTCTACAACCCTGAGGATGGCATCCGAACACGCTCCAAATCTGCCAAGAGTAAGACTCCAACTGATCTGCTTCTTTATGTGACCACGTTGCTCAACACAATGCAGGATAGAAAGTCCATTTCAAACCGAGATATGGTTGAATGTGAAAAGGTTTCAATGATTGCATTACATGCCTGTGTCTGTATTTATGATCTTAACTGTGACTTTGATTTCAACAGACCCAGAGCGCTGGACCAACATTCCGTTGCTAGTGAAGATTTTTAAACTGATCATTAACGAGCTGTCGACGGTGGTGGAGGCCAACGCCAGCAGAGCGAACGCAGCAGACTGGAGCCAAGGTGAGCAGAAATGCCAGTTACACTCATTCAGCTGATTCTCTTCTGTCAGGCACATGTGTTGATCTTATGAGGGACGTGACCACCATTAACAGGATCAAGCATCTGACTTTTGCCATCCTTGGGAGAGATTCTCTGACCCCCACATTTGTGTATTTGTTGTGAGACATTTACATGATCAGATCTATATTGGGCTTGACTCCTAACAAAATGTAATATGGTAATAATGAGTCGATTTTTGGTCGTGATTATCAGCTGGTTTTAATGAGCTGCAGCACAATAAACTACAAGAACCCCTGATGGTCTTGTAATATATTAAGAGAGAAGAGTTGGTCTCCCAGTGCTGCGTTATGACTACCTGCTGAGGAGTGATGGAAAAACTTCTCAACAAGAAAGTGTGATGGTCACTCTTGGTTCGTGTGAATTGAATTGTCACATTTGGCAGATGAAGCCCGCTGACTTGCCGACGGATCGCAGATTTGTTGTATTTTCAACTGAAACTGCTCAGTCCCATGCCTGTGAAATAAAGACTGGGATAGCAGACATTCAGTAACCAGCTGTTGTTTGTGCTCTTCAGATTCCAGTGGTATGTGGGAGGAACAGGAGGAGGACGAGGGGGAGGATGATGAGGAGGATGAAGGGCTGGCAGGGCAGCTGCTCTCTGATCTCATTGCTTCCAACAAATACGGTACTAGTATTTCCCAAGTGTCTCAGCTATTCCTGTCTTCATGTCTTGTTTAAGGAGTATATGCTTCTTTCTTACAGTGTTTACTCTGGATCACTGTTTCATCACACAAAATTAAGTTTTCCTGATGTCCCTCTGCATTTGTTTTTTTGTTTTGTTTTTTACAGATGATGATTATTATGAGGACGATGAGGAGGACGATCCAGATGCCTTGAAAGACCCCATATATCAGATTGATCTGCAGGTAAAGTCTCCTAAACTTAAGAATTCACATCAATTATTTACAAGAAGTTGGATTAATGATAGATACTTCATGTGTGTGTGGTTTGGAAATGCCACTAAGTTACCTCACTTAAAACAGGAGCGGCTTTGGTCGCATATTAAACAAAAAGGATTGTATCCCTGAAAGAAGAATAACAACCCGTATTTCAGTTTCCTGTGCTAATACCTTTTGTCATTTTTTTCACTCTGACTACCTGCAGTCTGCCTGCAAGTTCTGATTTTCGGTTGCTGCTGCAGCTCTGCTTTTTATTTCCCTCATTTGCTCCTCCTTCCGTCTGGTTTGTGACTTTGTTTGATTAGAAATCAATCTGTTTTTATTGTTTTCATGCTCGCTAGCATGAAACTGCAATCACTGAAGTCTACCATGTAATGTTGCCAGATGGTTGTCAGTTTCCTTTATTTCAGTGGCACTCAAGGAGTTAAATAAGATGCCAAATATATGTGAAACATGACATACACTGAAATTACCCCTAAGTATCCTAGTCCATCTCACTTTATGCATCCAACAGCAATTTTGCCATACTAGAAGGTTGCCAAAACTGGCAACTCCACAGCGAGTTAGAGAAGTTCCAAGGTTTGTAGACTATACTGTGATCTCTGGAGGAATAGTGTAGCTGTTTTGTGTATTTTAGGTATCATGTATAGTGTGCATGCAGCATAATCATGTAATTATTTTCTGCCATTTGAAGCCTGGCGAGCTCACAGCGGTTGCGTAAGGACATTCTGTATGCAAATTTTAAATGTTCCTGTTATAACAACATGCCATTTGCTCAGCGTTTGCATTCATTAGTGGTGTAGAGTTGTTAATAAATTGTCATAGCACATATATGGATTTCTCAAAGTCGCCTCTTATGCTTTCTGGGATTATCCAGCCCTTCAGAATAGTTGCTGTCATTGCTGCAAGACGCGGCCGTCGTCTTCGCCAATGTAACGGAGCGTTTCCTGCCCTAGAATGTCAAGTCAGATCAGAAGATGCTCCAATTATAAAAGGGCTTTAGGGTGAAATGGTGCCAGCCTCAGTGGATCAGCCTTAAAGACTGAAGCATGCAATTTGCACTTTCATCTGCTGATAAACAGCTGTTATTTGGTTGTGCAGTATTGCTTTCTGGATGTTGTTTGCACTCTTTGTCCTGGTGAATAAATGCAAACTTAACAACATGCCTGTGGCTTAAGCCGACTTGGGTCAGCAACCTAAAAAAGTAAACTCTGCTCAAGAGAGAGGGAACAGATCGCCAGGAAATCGAGGCACGCTGCTTCATTAAGTAAGAAAGTTAAAATGCTATGTGGGTGTTTCACTGGTCTTCTTTATAGTCAAATAATCAAATGAAAACTCACACTGAATACTACAAACACAAACTTCAATTGCAGCGTAATTAGACTGCCTGTAATGATTCACTGAATGAACACTGACACATTAGTAGTAAAGATTTAAGCTCAGCAGTAGAAGTGCTTTTAAATACAACTCAAAAACAGCAGCTCAACCTTACATTCGAGTTTATAATGTTCAGTTTTTACTCAGGATTATGCTATTAGAAATATTAGAATCATTATTAATCATTATTATTCATGATGCCCGACACTGAGTGTGTTTTGTGTTTAAGTGTGCAGTAGTATCCTGGTTAAAAACCCAAATCGTCGCAGGATCATACTTTGCACATGTAAACTAGGGATAGACTGATTATCGGGCTGGCCTTGTTTTTTACATTATCAATATTGTTATTTTTATTGGCCGATTATTGATAAATTAAATGCACTACTTCAGGTCTGATGCAGCCTCCTCTCTCTGTCTGTCGTCACTCTGGTCTCTGAAATGTCTCTCAAGCAGAGACTGTAGAAACTGAACAAGAAACACAAGCCCTTGACACAAACCAGGAAATTAACTACTCTCACAGTGGCTGAGGTTGTGATAACTGACAGCGGCTAAGTTAGAAGGCAGCTACAGATTAACCTGAAACAGAGTCTGGAGAACAATAATTAATAATACTTTAAGATCTAGACCTTTGTGGACAACTCATGGACAACAAAAGTGACGGAACAGTGAAAGATTAAGAAAATATACAAGAATAGCAGACAGTCAGTGTCGGTCGATCCCACATAAACAGAGGAGAGTGTCCTAATTTAATCACTCTTATTTCTATTTTACATATTCAGTTATTGTCACCCTTATGAATGAAGAAGACTGATTATGAATGACATGTTCCTGCTATCACATGTTGGTAAAACATTACATTTAATGTATACGGGTTCCAAATATGGGCTATCGGCCTTTACTGATTACCAATAATCAACATCTTTATCAGCCCTGGGAAACACATATCAGTCAATCCCTAATGTAAAATCTTACTCTGGTTTCAGAAACCTGGATAAGTGCTGATCTTGGTTTTATGAAACATGTATCCGCTACCTGGAATAATCCAATAGAAACTGGGTTACTATGAACATTCTGGTAAAGATCATTGTGGCTGAGAAGACGAGAAATTAAAAACGACTGTACACACATGATCAGAAACCTGGATACTGTCATGTCTGTGTCTACAGTGATGTGAATAGTCAGGTTTCTGTATTCCATGTACATATCAGATCCTGAATATGATCGAGCTCGGGATACTAATAGGAATGTAAATATTCTAATTGTGTTGGATTCCTTTAGACTGCACATTAATATCCGATTAAGTTGCCTGATATTGGTTGGTTGTTTTGAAACTGTAGATAAACTATATAAATACAAGATGCCCCACCTGGATAAAAGAAAAATGTTGCAAATATATTTATTAAGGAGCTAAAAAATGAGGGGGGAAAGCGTAGAGGGGTAAAAATATATGAAAATAAATAAATTGTTTTTAAAAGCAGAATTAATGGAAAAAGCACTTAAAGTACAAATAGATGTATTTAAATTAACAACATGAAATATATGTTCAGTTAAACATTGAAACTGCAGTAATTTACCCTCCATGATGGAGGCTTTTTAGCTTTTGTGCTTTGATTTTATTATTTTTTGGGTGGGAAATGTATTCCCTCACATATGAACAGTGGTTTCCTGCCTGTGTAACCTTTGTTTTCTTGTTATTTCTTGATACCTGCTCCGAGCTAGTCTTTCTGCTGTTCTCCTTGTGCTCTGACTGACCTGATGGATGTTTTTTCCCTGCAGGATTTATCACCTGATTACACTGATAGCATCATGTCTAACCTGCGCTGTATCATCTGTCTCCTCTGCAGGCTTACCTGACAGACTTCCTGACACAGTTTGCCCAGCAGCCATGTTATAGCATGTTCTCAGGCCACCTCAACAGCGCCGAGAGACAAACCCTGCAGTCTATAGGCCTCTAGCCCCGCCGTCTGCCGCTCCAACCACGTCATCTTCCATCTACAACACCCCAAAACGCTCTTCTATTGCCCCATCACCTTATGCTGTCATGATGAATTTACAACATTGCAAAAGGAAAGAAGCAAACTTGGGATGTCGGAGGAAGTGAGCGGAGTGGGAAGAGACTGATGCACATATCGTTTACTCCCCTGTTTCTTCATACGTGTGATGAGATGAAGGACACTGCAGATGCTAAAGTGAGGAGGATGATGAGTTAAGAGACTGCACAGGTCTGAAGGTCAGAGGTCTCGCTGTTTTAGAGGAACTTCAAACTGGACAAGAGGATTGAGTAAAGATGTCGAGGCTTTACGGAGAGGGACAGGTGAACCGAGACATGTGAACGGACTACTTCGCCACGTCCTGTTTGTAATTTAGCTCGTTATTTTGTGTTTCTGTATGAACACAGTGAACATGGAAAAACGCTTCCAAGAGACTTTACATTGAAGAAAACAAAAACAAACAAGCATCCAGATGTTTGAGACGGAGAGAAACATTGGCGGCCTTATATTCCATAAAACATTGACTGTTTCCGACAGGAAATGAAAGCTCTTAGACCAGCTGTCGTGTCTCGGGTACGGTGGGTATTTGGGATTTCACACTGATACCATGGTGATTCAGAGCCTTGTCATTTCCTTGTAACCATTGAATTTGCGATGGAAAAATTTCTAAATAAAAGTCCCAAAAGGACGACATTTACAGATCGAATATCCGGGTTCCTTTTTTGTGTCCTAAAACTAGGAGAAAATATATGCAGTTCTTATTTAATTCCTTAATAAAATTGGAGATTTGTTACTAAACTAGATGTTATTTCCACTCAGGGGGATACGATCACTCTTCATGATGCTCCAGACTGGTTTCTTATTGTGCATTTTATAACTATTTTGGGGAAATAAGCAGCGTATCTGCATGCAATTCATTTACTATACAGTGCAACTTACTGGTAGTTAAACTTGCTTTCTGGTTGTTGATTTAACCCCTAAAAACACATCCTAATAAACATGTACCCTAACCCAAGTTACATATTTTCTTTATTCCATAAAATAATCACTTCTGCCCTAAAGGCCTCAGAAGTGACTCTACACTGTTGCTTAATCTAGAATGTGCAGATCTGTGAAGTCCCGTCTCATCAAACTATAATACTGGAGTAATTCAGCCATACATGTTCAAGCTAGAAACGGATTCTATAATGAATAATAATGTGGAAAATGATGAAGCCCTGCAAGTTGAAGCGATTGGTTTATCATCTATGAAACCCCAGATGTCCAAGTCTGATTTTCAGACGTCATTGAAGCGCTTTAGGAAATGCTCAGCCATGGCTTTGACTGCTTCTTTTGTTCATGATGTGTCTTCTAGCATGTAAAGAACACCATACAGAAAAGTTAACAAGGTGAACAACTTGACTTTCACTGGAGGTGGCCTTTAACTTCAGCATTAACTTAGATGTTAAAGCTCAGCTGCAAAATCTTGACAGTAAAAATATTATTTTGAAACACCTTAGTTTGCAAAACCAACTGTGGCGAGTGTGGTTGTATGTTGTCATATAGCTGGTTGGTGTTTGTGATATGGAATTTCTGAGTGATGTGCACCAGATGCTATGCCTGTCTGTATGCTAATTGGATTGAGAGGATATGAAGCAGTGATTGGTAGATCAGGTGGATCAATGATTGGCTCCTGGCTGATGACAGCGCAAAACAAGAGGAGTGCAGGAGAATCACTCCTCTCCCTCCCCTTCCAAACAGCCAGTCATATCCAGTGACAGTTTCTCAACAACTGAGTTAATCCACGTTGTAGTCAGGTGTGGCTTCAAAGACAATGATCAGGTAGCGTGACCAGTAAACAGACACTCCTTTGACCAGTGACTATAAAAGTCCACCTTAAAATGCATCTTTATTCAAAGACTACAAGAGAAAGACACGAATGGGCTGTTGGCATGCTGGATGCTACAAATCAGTTAGGGCTGTAGTCAGGAACTTTATTGTCTGCAACGCCACCATTTGTTGTCTAGTAAATCAGACAACATGATATGACAGTCTGCCGCATGATGCTCTGGATGGACTTACCTGACAACATGATCCTGCTCCCCAAAAATGTCCACCAATTTCACCGAGCCCTTCGGAAAGAGTTGGACGACATTTCATAGACCAGCATCGACAACCTCAATAACTCAAAACGTTACTGACCTGTGATTTCTGGTCTATGACCCCACTCTATTATCATTTCAAATTTAGTGCGCACTTGGTTGTTTCATGGTATGTAGAGATGCCATTTGTTGACATAAATACTTATTCCTATATGTTAAATACAATGGTAAGAAGTTTCATAAAATATTACAGCATTTAAATATTTGTTTAGTACGTATTATAAATAAATACCTCTTATAGAATCTTAACAGTCTGTTTCTGTGGCAGCTTGGAACCTGGGGAAGATCAGAAACGTTAAAGGGAGAGACTCACCACCTAAAGATTCCTGAGGAGAAAACTATTGGTGAATTTTTACGCTAAACATGGCGGTAATATGACATGTGTTCCTCCCTTCTCCCCAAAAAGAACAACTGGGAAACTTTTGGCCAATTATGTTGTTGGGCTGTCGAGAAACTGTTCATATGAGTAGTAGAAGTATAACCTGTAGGTAAAAATGCTCTTCAAACCTCATTCTGGACCAAAGTCACCAAACTTAATTTTTATTTATTTATTTATCAAACTTAACGGGTGATTGTATACATGTAGTTTTTATGTCCCCGTGGCATTTAGATTGGGACCTATTCCTATTAAGCTAAAAGTACTGCCCATGGTGTTACCAAGCTGGCTGCAGAATGATGAGTCTTTGGGAATATGGTTCACTATTGTGTTGAGTCTCAGCCACCATTAGATGGGCCATAACACCAACAATCATCACTCTTCAGTTAGAGAAGGGAAAAATTGAATTAGACCCAGTGAGCTGTTTACTTTTTGCAGTGTTTTTGTGCAAAAATGAAACTATGCATTATGTATACTATATATATTAATATGTTTATGTCTAGATGTTAAGTCTTTAGGACAGATGATGACATTTGCAGGCTTATAATGAAGACTGTGTAGGTTCAAAACACAAAAACAGCATATTTAATGTGGCTATTGCCTTTATTTCCAAATGTTTAATGCCTCCCAACCCAACAGGTGCAGTGAGAACATCTACGTGGGTGGACCATGAATGTGTAAAGCATTTAACAGTGTTTTTTGAATGCACATTGTACAGATATTTTTCATTCTTAGATGGGAGGCACATTCCAATGCTTGCAACTTATAGACGTTTAGCAAATTTCAGATTTTCCACAAGGGGGAGCTGGTAGCAGCTGGCTAATGCACATATGTACTGCTTTATGGACCATCCAGCTCAAGCTGCCTTTGTGTTGTGTATCACAGCCAAACCAATCAGATTGGGTTTATGTGGCCTAATTTTAATCTCTTACAGATAATAGATTTTTTTAAACTCATGATCTGGCGATTATTTTACACTTTCTGCTCAGTGTTTGACATTATGAGGCGCTGTTGTGTTTCCAGGTGCATGCTAACATCCAGACTGAGCCAAATCTTTCTTTCTCCATCAGGGCGGGGCGGAGCTGGGCGGGAGGGG
>OMNN01097650.1:0-11935 GCA_900302755.1 Chromis chromis
CACGTCATTCAGCATGTCATGTCAAAGTCTCATGAGCACCATAGCGTAGTGATTCACATTATTTTCACACATCAAAAAAATTACTGAAAAAATACGCTTCAAAGTAATGAAGCGTTTTCCACTGTCATGTTACATTTTACCAAAGTCTTCTTATGCGTGGAAGTTTATAGAGGGATTACCGTATTTTTCGGACTATAAGGCGTAAATCCTTTAATTTTCTCAAAAATTGACAGTGCACCTTATGTATTAATTCTGGTTGTGCTTACTAACCTCGAACCGATTTTATGTGGTACACGGCGCTCAAAAATCTGTCAAAACGTTTTAGTACGACTTTGGTAAGCTACGAAGCCGCACCGCTTGATGGATTGTCGGAGCATTACGGCTACCGTAGTCAGGAGCCTCGCGGAGTAATACGTACTGTGCTTCAACATAATATTATGGTCTGTATAAGTAATATGTCCCATTTTGTGTAACTGTTTCCCAACAAACTGTAAAGTTAGCACGGCCTATATCAAACACAATCAAAACAGGAATGGAAAATAAACCAGGTTGAAATAAACTAGAAATACATGTTGATGCCTGCTCACCTCTGGTAAACAGGAAAATGGAGGAGATGACCTAACCAACCTGTGAGTGAAAACGAAACTTAAGCCTCAGAATAATGCCCCCACATGAGACACATACCCCGGTCTCCTGGGTAGAAGTCCTCTGTGGGACTAAACCCACCATATCTCCAACTCTTAAGGTGAACTGTTCAAGAAAACACTGTATGCAGCTTTAAAAACGTAAGTGAGAATGCGGTTTAGTTGTATAAAAATGTAATTGTTTGGAGACATGTTTGAACAAATGCACCATCTCTCATAGTAATAAGGTGATAATAAGGTCACTGGTACATATAACAGTGTTTTCTCTGGATTCTACTGCTGTTGCACTCTGCAGACCAACAACATCTTTGGTGGAAGAAACACATGGCAGAAGTGAATATGGTTCCTACATATTGGTGCGATGAAGCAGTTCATTGTCCATCTGTCTTCTGCTTAACTCCCTCCATCTGGTGCAGCTATGTGCTTACAGAGCAGCTAACTCGCCGTTTTCCTCTCATTCAACGTTGGTTCACTCCTCCATATTAGACAAAGTGCCATTTTTCACTGATGTAACGCTAAAAATCTAATTCTTTTGTGACTTTGAACACAGATATTTGTCACAGTTTGGGCTTTTATTGCCAAATGTATGTGCTTGGTTGAATAATAAGAGGAAGAAGTTGGTTTTTAAATAATAAAAATCACTGCTCTTTTACCATAAAAAGCTAAATGACTGCTGTGGCTTGTATAATTTTTTGGAATAATTACAATCAACAAGCACGTGGACTAAATGTAATGTTTGCACACACATGGCAGTACATTATATCCGTTTTTCCCGTCTGCTTTCCTTAACCTTTAGGTTTATGTAACAAATTACGATAGTGAGAATTAACCTTGAACTTGTGCGGTGCAAAATGTCAGCCTGCCACACACACACACACACTCACCACACACACAAACACACAGACACACACAGACACACACACACACAGACAGACACACACACAGTCTTGTCGAGACTTCCAGGAATCCTCCCATCCCTCCAGCTCACCCCAACTCAGATGTCATATGTGTGTTCTCCCAGGATCAAAGGGAGGTCATGTTAATTAGCCAATTTCACACTCCTCTGCCAACACGCACATACACACACACTGACACAGACACACACACACTCTATTGTCACACAGACATGTTAATTAAAGACTTTAGACCACAGCAGTGGGAGCCAATCATCGCCGGTCGTTGAGGGTTACGCGCCTGTTTATGATGAACTGTTGAATGGCGGTGATGAAGTCAAGACTGACGGCAAACTGAATCCTCCATTTCAAAAGCACTATTTCAGGTCACATGTATAGCACTTTGAATTAAACATGTACACATATGCAATTCTTTGGACAGCGTTCTTTCTATGCTGAGCTGCAGTGGAAGGAAAGATGGAAGATTTCCGCTTAATTTGTCATCAACACCTGTTTCACTGTTTACATTGGCGTCTGTGAATCGGTGCTGATATCAGTTTCCCAGTGGAGTAGCAGTGAATACATCGTAGCTTCAACCATACACTGAATCTGAATACTTCTTCCATCATACTCCCACTGCGTCACGGATGTTCACATAATGTTATCATCCCACATAATGTCTCGTCTCATCCTAGAGAGTTTTCACCCTTTAGCAATAATTAGTGTAGCATTTTTCCTTGTTCACTTCAATTATGATGTTTTCATGTGAGTGAGTTATGAGGCTTGCAGGTTACATAAGGACAAGGGAAGAGTTGTTCCATGAGTTTCTCCGAAAAACAATGCGCTGAAATTTTACCTTTGTACTTAAACCGATCAGGCATAACATTATGACCACCTGCCTAATGTTGTGTTGGTCCCCCTTATGTGGTCCAAAATGCTCTGAACCATTGGGCATGGACAAGAGGACCTCTCAGACCCTCTATGGGGTCTGGAACCAGGATGTTGGCAGTGGATCCTTTGGGTACTCTGGCTTGTGCAGTGGGGCCTCTGTCAATCCAACTTGTTCCACTGCATCCTGTTGATGCTTGATCAGAATGGGGTCTAGGAAGTTCGGAGGTCAAATCAACATCTTGGCCCATTGTCATGTTCCTCAAAATGTTCCTGATTGGTTGATGTTGTTGCCATGTGGTGGGGTGGATTTTCCTACGGGGGTAGGCCAGTGACATTTGGGATTGCCATTTGCATGAGGGAGTGTGCTTGTTCTGGAACCATGTTTATTTGGGTGTCTAAGTCTCATCAACACAGATGCCAGAATCCAAGGTTTCAAGCAGAACACCACATAGTACCAATATGATCAATTTTATTCACTTCACCTGTCAGTGGTCAGAATTTTGTGGCTGATCGGTGTGTATACTGCCTTAAGTGGTAAAGTCAGGGAATAAAAGTCTCCGTGAGCAGTGAGGGGTACATGTTAGACTTTAACACAACTGACTGCAGCCTTACAGTGCAACATGATATGTGTCTGGTGTTGTTTTGAGGTAGGAATAAAGAATATCCCTTTGCACAAAGGTTGTCATATAGCATGCAACTTATGTTAAACACACAATCTTTCGTAAATTTCATTTTGATTTCAAGCTGGTAAAGAACCCAGATTCATTAAACTCCTTTGTCAAATCTTTAATTTCTAATGGTACGTGTCCACAGAGGCGTTTTTAGCTGCTCGGAACGCTCTGCTTCCCAACATCGGACGAATGACGGATGTACAACTGGGCAGTGTATGACAGATGATTGACAGGTGCTCTCTAACAGGTATCCAACACAGGCTCCCCCCTCCTACAGCTGTGCAAACATTGGCTGCATCTGATTGGACGACTGCTTCACTTGGAGGCTGCCTGCTTTTGGATTTCAAATCGTATCAACACGGCGGCTCGTTTGGAAACTTTTAGGTGTGAAATAAGCCATACAGCTGATGAGTCTGCCTCAGTTTTAGATAGATACTGGTTAGTCAAAAAGTTTTTGGGGGTTTTTCAGAGGCGTCAGATCACCTTTGATGCTCCTCATTTGCAAAAAGTAGCCCAAACCTCAACTTCATACAAATAAGAGGGAGCCAACACAATGCCCTGTCTCTAAAAAAAAGCAATGCTACCAGAACGCATTGCGTTTCTCCTCACAGAGACAGTGAATGGGAAGCATTGACACGTACCATTACATCAGACTAGTGTTACACAGTCCGAGTATGTGAAGGAGGGTCTGCCAGGGTGCAAGTGCCATAAAATTTTAATCAGAGGGTGTAAGTGAAGCTCTGTACAGATGTCAGTGGAATACAAAGATGACAATCTACTGCACAAAGTAAAATATAAAGCACTATTGTAAGAAAAACTGTACATCCATGATATCCACAACTGTGTGTGTGTGCATCCACAAGGTAGTATAACCTGGTCCTTTGGCCTCTCTGACACCACAAGCATTGGAATAGATAAAAAAGACTAATGATGTATAGAAACGTGTGATAGCTCTGTGGCGCTGTTGTTAGCAAACCCATTTGCAGAAAGGTACAGACTAAGGGGGATTGACAATCCCTTGTTTAAATATTTATCTACCATCCATCATGTTAAATTAAGAACTTGTGGCATTTTTAATAAATGGACTGAAGTGCCTAAAGCTGGTGTTACATCTAATTCTGTGATCTGTCAGGTTCTGTGTTGTATCAGAGAAACTATGAGTTTGCCTTTAGGTGAGTATATCATCAATACAAAAAAAAAAACCTGTACCATGTAAATATTTAATTGAGATTTACTGAATGGCAAAGAAGAATTGATCTTTCTGTAGCTGGTTTTACTTTAGCTTCTGTTGTTGCAGCACGGCAGACAAGTGAGGAGACATTTTCCTTCACAGCAAAAAGAATAAATTATTCCGTACAGGTGTGACTGGGTGGATGGTTACCAGGGGTAGATGAGTGTCATAGGAAAGTGATAAAATATGTGGTAGAGCTTTCTCAAATCTCAATTTTCTCAATTTCCCACCAAAATAAAAAGCTATAAAAGCATTCGACAACCGGCTTTGGAACTGGAGTTGGATTTGATAAAGAGCTGCTAAAAACTATCCAGTATTGAAAACTCTTTTTACTAAGGCAGAAAAAAACTTCCATATTTTTCCGATATTTTTCAGACAGTGAGTCTTCCTGCTGCATGATGCTGTTTACACATGTGCATATGAAATACTCTGGAGATTTTGGCCATCTGTGCATTTCTTGTGTCTCTGCATGATCCACACCTGGTAATCATCCACCCACAGAGACACACACACACACACGAACACACACACAGAGTCGGTGTATATGAGTAAATGTACCTTCACACACATATACAGTCTCAGGCTCAACTGTTCTATCTTAAAATTACATTATTGCGATTATTAACATTATTCTTTTGGATTATAATTAGATTTTAAGATGTAAGCTAAGATTTTTTACTAATGTAAAAAACCTCTCACCAATGTTTTGGTCCCAAATGAGAAATAAAGTCAAGAAAATGTCCAGTTATCCTGTCGTATGAGTGAGATCTACAAAACATAACAGAGGTCAAACTGCATTTAACCTGCTCCAATGCACTTTATATTTCTAACTAAATCTTTACAGACATATACAATCCTCCGCAGCACGAGCTACTTGACAGAGAAATTCCCAAATGCCAAAATCCGACTTGCACTCGACAAAAACATCATTTTAACCTTTCACCGTTTCCGAAATCTGTCCACGTTTATATATTGAATCTGGCGGATATGATTTTTATCTCTCCAGGTTTATGGAAACTCTAAAGAGGTCCTTGCTTCTCCTTTGAATATATTTCTCAAGTAGCTGCCTTAATATTGACATCTCAAGGTATTGCAGAGAGATTTATTCCGAAATAGATCAATATATGATGGAAATCTGAGCGCTGATAAGGTGCGCAATGCAGCCAAATATAAACTACCGCCAGAGGCATTTATATTTAAGGCAGTGGTTCCCAATGAGGGGCCCCGAGGGCTGTAGAGATAAACCTGACGGGTCGTGAGAGAATTTATAAGACAGGAGAGAAGAAGAGAGACGTTTCTACAACACATTTATACCCTTAAATCTGTTTTATTCTCGGTCAATTTAATAATAATCTAACTAATAATTTAACTATTTGAGAACCGATCTTGGCTAACGCTAAAAAATATTGAAAATCAGTTTCTTTGGGCTAGAGTAGCATTTAGGGATGGACTCATATATTTAGACCTGACATCCATTGGTATCCACCAGACTTGTTATGGTTTGCTGACTATTAATCCATACTTCTAAGGCTGGAAGTAAGGATTTGTAGCCACACTAGAGGAGCATCTCTAGAAATGGTTTTATAGGTTATTTTGAGATTTTTTTTTCTACATTACGTAAGTCCATATTAAAATATCTAATGAATGACTTGCTTTAAAGTTTGGTACAGATTAGGGCTGAACAGTTAATCAAATATTATAGAAATTACAATATGTACAATATACAAATCACAGGAGCTTTGTGACCACATATCATTGTAAATGATACATGGTACGAGTCAACAAGCTTGTTTTGTACAGACTGTACAGACGGCTCTTGAGCCTATTGCAGCCGACTCAAGGAGAAGGCAGGGGACACCCTGGACAGGACGCCAGTCTATTGCAGGGCTACAGAGACACAGACAACCAAGCACACTCTCATTCACAACTATGGACAATTTAGAATCATCAATTAACCTCAGCATGTTTTTGGACTGTGGGAGGCAGCCGGAGCACCTGGTGAAAACCACACAGAAAGTTCCCAGGCGTCCTAACCGGGACGCAAACCGGGGATCTTCTAGCTGTGAGGCAACGGTGCTAACAACCGAGCCACCGTGCAGCCCCACTATTAATAATTCAGTTTATAAAATTACTAAGGCTGTTCCGAATAGTAATTGCCGTTCTTCGAATATTCGGGTCCAATCCATGATGACTATTCGAATAGTCGTCTTGAGCCGCAGCGTTGCGCCAGTGTGAGGAGCGTGACGGGGAAGCGTGAGGAGCGTGACAGCGCGCCCCGCAGCGATCGGTGATGGTCCGCAGCTACTGGCGGCACGTGACGGAAGCGCGCACGACTATTCGAATATCAAAATTACTATTCGAATACCACCACAAAGAACGAATATTCGGATATTTGAATATTCTGGACCAGCCCTAAAAATTACTACATGAAATAATATCTACACTTTCAAATTAATCACTTTTTTTTAAAATCACTTCTTAAAACGCACTTTTATAGACTTGCTTTTAATTGAAGTTTACTTTTAGCCTTAATTAGTATTAGTGTTTTATCGACTTATTTATCCTTCTGCATTATGTCTTATTATCTTATGTTCTCTCTTTTTTTTAGCTGCCAGGGCCTGGCGTGATGTTGTCGTTGGTTAGTTTTGGTGTTTTATTTATTCTGTATCTTGTCCTGTTAATTTCATATGAGCTTCTTTTTAACAAGTGTAACGTCACTTTCATCTTATTTTATTTTATTTTTTAATTCACACTAATTTTGTTATGCATTCTAAATCCTGCATGTTGCCTTGTCTCCTCATGTCTTGCCTGATTGTTTTTATGTTGATGTGTTTTGGCTGTCAGAGCACCTTGTGAACATTGTTCTTAAAGGTGCTATATAAATAAAGTTATTATTATTATTATTACATATTTATCTGAGATAAATCAGTAAAAGGGCAAATGTAGAAATTTGAGAAGCTGGCACCAGAATATGTTTGGCAAGAATGATTAAAAATACATTCCTTTGTGAATTATTCTCATGTCAGTTAATGTCATTACTTGATACTGTGTGGAGACGTACTTCACATTCCCAAATAATTCCACAGTAAAGCTAACCTTGTTCCTTCAATTTTAACATCTTGTGGTTTCAGCCGTCTGTGAGACACATGATTTTGTAATAACACACACTAGAATAATATTCATTGATATTGAGAGCTTCATCCCCAAACATGAAATTGTAACGGGACGATAAAAGCTCGCCCTCCTCCCTGTATGAAGATGAAGCACTGCTGCTGGATTCCAGGCATGTTCCCTCATTGATCCTGCCTGCTCTGCTCTGCCCTGTCTTCACTCATATTGCTGTGTTAAATTGAGTATAAATGGATGGCGCAGTGCTGTATCATAAAGGTCAGAGGTCAAACCCTCAGGATGCTAAACAGCCTCAAGCAGCTGCTGCTCCCTCCGACCCTCCGACCTTGATGAAAGGGGCTCGAAAGGATGGAGAGAAAAGAAGGACAACAAAGGAAGGAGAGAAGAAACTGACAATAGATCAGTAATGCACCTTTAAAAACACAAAAGGTGACACATTATTAACGCAGTAACACAGAAACACTTTAAATTGATTCGTTTTCTCTCCGGTCCGGCCTTCATTTCACACTCAGCCTGCAGACTCCACCCCGAGCTTTTCAAATAAAAATGCTTTTGACAGTGAATACATCTAAAATGTTGGCCTTGCTTTTCAATTTGGACAAGAGAACAGAGGCTTTTTTTCGAAAAACACTGTTGTCAGATCAACACTCTCAGGCTTAAACCTTATGAAAGGGGTTCCATAATCAAATATGTTGCAGCTGTTTGGGAAAGCAACAGCAGACTAAATTGAAGGGTAGAAAATGTATATATTCACGCAAAACTCACATGATGTACGTCTGTGCAGAGTGTCCTTGTGTCAGGTATGAGCAGCAAGAAAGAGGACACGAATGCAGACACACATTAGCAGTAAGATTAAATGAAACCAATTTACCAAACAATTTAAATGCTTAAAGGCGCTGGTACTATAGAAGAAGAGTAAAAGAAGTAATGTGAAGCAGGTGTGCAGGTAGATATGCAGATGAGGTGGCTGAGAAAGGTGGAAACACACTGAGGACACCTGGTGGACAGGTGGGGAATGAGAACGTTGAGGACTCTGGAGAAGGAAAATGGGAGACTGGTGAGGCAAGAGGCCTTTCTTAAGAGCACGAAAACGTATTAACAGCAGATTATTTTCAAGAAAATGAGGAAAAACACGAGGCTATGGTTTTAACACTTGTCACCATGAAGTCTCCCAGTGCTCCCAGTAGCTCATCTGCTATCAGATGTAACATTAGTGTTGACATAATGTATGACTGCGTCTTTAATCCGCTCCGGACCAAAGTGTGAGCTCATCCATGACTTGTACATACGACTAAAGCTATAGGAGCGTTTCACAGCTTTATGTAGCCTTTAAACAGCCGCACTCCCCAGCAGTGTGAGGCATGGAGTCAGAACGCAGAACAAGGTTACTGAGCTGCAGGAGTATCAGACTGGTAATTACTGAGGCAGCTACACAAACACTCACACGAACACACACACACACACACAAGCAGGCTTCCGACATCTGCAGGCAACTGGTGCCACGGCAGCTAGCAGCTAATTGGATCATTGTCTGCAAAGGAGAGAGGAGGAGCGAGGGATGAGGGAGGAAAAAAAACAGAGAGGAGAGCAGGCAGGGGAGAGAAAACGAGATTAATGAGACCAAGAGCTCTCAGAAGACTGCTGGGCAAGGTGAAACTCACTCGGGATAAGTGCTATTTTCTACCAGTTACCCAAAAACAATTTATATATTATAAGCACTTCCATCACCTGCTTCTTTCCCCGAACTCAGCTGCTGTTTATATGTATGGAATAATTGTTTCCTGCCAAAATATAAAATGTAACCTTTCAATATTCAGCCCGGTTTGGTCTCAGAGTAGCTGTAAACTGAAATACACCGAGCTTTACAGATGCCTGACTGGAATATTTAAATTTCACACACAAATATGCAAATGCAGTGTTATTTGAAAGCTTCACTGATTAATGTTTTTTCAGTGAATTCAATAACTACTTACAAAATGAAAGTGGCTGCTCGCACTGATGATCGGATAATTCTACAGCTCAGTGGAGCTATTCAACCTCTCTTGGTCCACAGTTCTGGGTTTACGGCACATTTACTGTATGGTTCCCTCTCATAACTCTCATCAACATTGTTTACAGCAACAGCAGGCAGCTGTCTTCGGCAATCAAGCTCTGTTAAAGCCGCTGTACACGTCCTGTCCAGCTCCAAACAAACAAGTTAGTGACTTGTTGGTTTCATTAAAGAGACATTTCTCTAAGGAGTTGCCGTGGACCAAATCAGAGCTAAAAGGAAAGTGAATGTTGGACTTAAACTAATCAGGTGGACACAAACACACCACCAAATGAATGCTAATGTTGCTTAGCCATTGTCTGCTAGACGATTAGTCATAACAGCTGGGAGGCAGTAATATGCAGCATGACTCGTTTGTGTTTTCAGCTTGCTGCAGGGGCCTTTTGCTGTCGAGTGAAATACAGTCAGTTAAGTTTTTACATCAGTTTTTTGTGCCAGACAGGTAATAAATCACTTTATTCAGACTTTATTCCATTTAATAAACTCACAATGAGTTATCAGTGCAACATTCTCAGTGTCAGTGGTGACAGAATATGTCTGTTTACATTCATTTTAAGAACTCACTATGAGAGACTTTCAAATAATTATGATAAAAATATGAACAACACTATTTTGCTAGCTGTTCCAGGGTCTAGACTTAAAACAAAAGCGACAGGGCCTTTGCAATCAGGGCCCCTAGACTCTGGAACGATCTGCCAGAGGAAATCAGGCTTGCAGAGTCTGTTCCTCGTTTTACCTCGCTCCTCAAGACGCACTTTTATAGGAAGGCTTTTATGATGTAATGTTTAAATTGATGTAATGTTTAATTTGTGTATATTTGGTGTTGATGACTGTGTGCTGATATTTTATGCTGTAAAGCACTTTGTTATTTATATTGAAAAGTGCTATACAAATAAAGTTATTATTATTATTATTATTTGTGCTCACCACATACAGTCATGTGAAAAAGTTAGGACACCCTATGAAAGCCTTTGTGTTTTTTAAACATATTTAGACATATGGATATGTAATATCAATTGTAACAATACTGAGAGATAGAAGTAATATAACTAAACAAGAAAAGCACTCGGAGAGCGCAGACCTCCGCCAAGCAACTCATGTCTACCCATATTGTGATTTCCACAACAAAAATTCCTGGATCCAGATGGTAATCCTGAACATCACCAAAATGTAACCATCTGTTTCATGTCCCATTAACAACATTTACTGAAAATTTCATTAAAATTCATTCATAACTTTTGAAGTTATCTTGCTAACAGACAAACAAACAAACAAACAAACAGATAAACGCCGGCAAAAACATAACCTCCACTTGGCAGAGGTAACAATTAAAACTACGTTCCATATGACTTGTTCTGACAGAGTCTTACTTTACACCACAGTACCAAGCAGACTATACCAATACATTGTATACAGCAGCTATTAAGAAGTGTATACTCTCAACACTTAGGTGAATTTTAGGTAGATTGATTGAGAATGATTTGCAGGAGGGTGTGTTTACTCTGATTCTTCTCCACTTTTTGTCTTGTTTTAGTTGTTAAAGAGCCCATTTCATGCACATCTATATGTTCAGAATTACTAGAATACATGTAGCATTCAAAAACATTGCTGTGACACCTCTAATCAGCCTTTGTCTACAGTGCTGCATTTAAGCTCCCTACTCTTTAAGGTGTCCCCCACTCCCAAAAAGCCCAGTGGTCAGCTGACTCAACTAAAGCGAGATGATGTTGGTTACTTAATGTAACCCTACATCAAGAAGTACAGACAGGGAGTGGCAGCTGGAGCAGAAGCAGCTCTCGTGAAGAAAAAATGGCACACTGTGAGGAAGCTGCTCATTCTTTGGGCCAAACTACCTGCTGGACAGGTGTTATGCAAATGTGTGACACGGTGATGCAAAGAAGTAAGAAGAAAAGCCTGAGCTTCAATCGAAGCATTTTAGGCAGGTAAAGAGCAGTGTTTTCTGTGGAAGAGGAGAACGCCTCTTGGTCTTTGTAAGTCTGCAGGCCTATTACATACACAAAGAAGCAGCCATGCAACACACTAACAGAAAGAGAAGAAACAGAAAAGCACATAATGTGTTTTTTACATTTTGATTGATTTGGTTAGTCAACGGTTCTGTGTCCTATGAAGAATGTTGTATTCCAGCAGCCTGTGGAATATTGTTTATGGGATGTTGTGAAGTGAGAAAAATATAACAAAAGCTTAAAATCAAAAAAGTATTATATATTTCATATGGGGCTGAACGGTGGCTCAGTGGTTAGCACCGTCACCTCACAGCTAGAAGATCCCCGGTTCGCATCCCGGTTAGGACGCCTGGGATCTTTCTGTGTGGAGTTTGCATGTTCTCCCTGTGCAGTGTGGGTTTTCACCAGGTTCTCCAGCTTCCTCCCACAGTCCAAAAACATGCTGAGGTTAACTGATGATTC
>OMNN01097651.1:0-13405 GCA_900302755.1 Chromis chromis
CGTATCAATAAAAAACATGATTAAAATTGGTCGACAGCTTGTTTCACATGGGAGGTATTTCCTCGTTGCACCATGGCCCCGCCTGTGTTGCTATGGTTACATCAACACAACCGGACCTTAGTTGGCGGTTTGTTGTCGCTAAAACGCATATTAATGCAACTAAAACGAAATAAGTTAATGTGTTTAAATGTTAACTGTTTTTTGGACGCTTAATTCACAAAAGTTTGGCAGGTTTTTTTTCTGGTAACTTCATCCAACTCAACGCTTCATCAGCATGGAGGTCGGAGATACGCTGAAAGAGCTCGACATGACAGCGGACGAAATGGACAGATTCACAAAAGCTTTCAAGGACGAGAAATTCCGGGAAATGCTGCGCGATTACGCCCAAGAAATCTCAGACCCGGAGAACAGGAAAAGGTACGAAGAGGAGATCAAATTGTTGGAGCAGGAGAGAGGAAACAGCATCGAGTTTATCCACCCGCAACCATTTAGGGCGATCAAAACGAGCGTGGACGGCAAGCGGAAATGTTTTATCAATATCTGCGCCAGTGAAAACGTTGGGAAGCCTGAATCCAAGTGTGTTGTGTTGGAAGATGGCCGCAGAGGACAGCGTTGGTCCCTGCCTCACAGCCTGCCCCCTGGGAGGCAAGACACAGACCATAAAGGTAACAGAATCGTGATTTATGATGTTATTTTCCACCCTGACACTCTCCACATAGCAAGCAAAAACAAGAGATTTATGGACATGGTGGAGGGCACAGCCATTCAGGGAATCCAGGATGCTTTTAAAGTGACTCTGGACAAAAACAATGTGAGAGGGATGAGAACAAAATACAAAGGCACGCTGCAGCCTTGTGTAATTCGAAAACCGATACCTGGATTCAAAGCTAAGGAGCAATCAGAGCAGCCTGACCCCCTTGCCTTCCCATACCCAGATGAAAAAAGACCTGCCACACTTCCCCAAACAGAGCCTGTGGAGTCACCTCCAGAGAAAAACAGAAGTGATGCTAAACCCAAAAGCTTCCTGATCCAACCTCAGAAAACCAAAGAGCCTACCAAGCCAAAGTACACAGTAAAATATCGATCTGTCATCGATCTACAGGACTTTAGATGCTCTAGAGACTCAGCCCAAAGCCCCAGGCCCAAAGAGATCGTGGTTACCATCGACATGCCGCTCCTGAAGTCGGTCACAGACACCAGCCTTGAAGTGAAGGAGAAAAGCCTGCTGCTGGAGTCCAAGACACCAGCCTACAGACTGGAGCTGCCTTTAGCCTACCCTGTGGATGAAGACAAAGGAGAGGCCAAGTTCAACAAACAGAGGGGGCAGCTTACCGTCACACTGCCTGTTCTTCCTCCTCATTTGGATTTTGATTATGTTGCGGGTCCTGCTATTGACAGTGATTTTCAGAGTGTAAGTGATGGTGAGAGCCAGGAGGAGGACAGTGAGGTCATAGGTGAGAAGAGAGAGCAGAAGGAACAGGAGGACAGAGAGATTGAAGAACAGGAGACAATATTAGCGAAAGGAGAAGAGGTGGAAAAAAGAGGTCAGGAGAAAGGAGAAGAGCAGATGAGGGAGGGTGGAAAAAGTGAGGAAAAAGAGGAAACTGGTGCAGAGAAGGAAAAATGGAAGAAGCTGGAAAGAGAAGGCCTGGAAAGTGTGCAGGAGGAAAAGGGAGTTGAAGTTCAAAAAAGAGGAGAGCAGAAGCAGATAAATAACAAAGTCACACAACTGGCAAGGCAGGACAAGCAAAATGAAGACGAAGAGTTAGGTATATGTGACAAATTAAGAGAAGATGGGTGTGACGAAGCAGCAGAGAAAAAGGATTCTGATGTGAGAGAATTTCAGTGCGAGACTTCTGACAAGAAAAGAGGCATTTCCGATGAAGAAGAAAACTCAGTGGCCGTTGATACCGGAGTTACGGCTTCACCTGAAACTGAAAAACAGCACATTTTAATTTCTGCTGGACACCCTTGTGGCATAAAAGAGAGGAAGGAAGGAAATTTGACCTCTAGTTTGGACTTAACACCCCAAACGAAGCCTTCAGATACCCAAGAGGAGAATGAGGAGACAAAAGAACAAGAAAATGTGCAGGTGAGATAAATACTGACAATCAAGGTGAGAGTGTGTGTGATCAAAGCAAATTGCTAACTTCTTTCTACTCTTACTTTTTGTCCTAGGTGGGAACAGATGCTGCAATTCTTAATCACACAACCAGTGAGGAATCCAAGCCTACTATTGTGGCTTCTTTAACCCCACCACAGAACAATGTGGAGGACTGCTACATGTCTGTAAGCAAGATCCCAGCAAGGAAGTCGAGCAGAGAAGATACAGCCCTTTGCTCTGAGGAAGTAGGTGCAGATTTGGTAAAGCAGGAGGACATAGATGTAGACGACCTGCCAACAGAGCAAATCTTCCTAACCTCAGAGCATGACAAGCCTCCACTTGTGTTGCTGAGAGAAATTGATAAAGCTGGAAACGAGACAGTCATCAGTGATCATTCCACATCTGCTGGCTTCATCTTCCAAAACACTCTCTTGTATGAGCTGGACTGATCGACTGTGTGCAAGACTTGAGAGAAGAGAACAAGTTTTCATGTATTACAAGTTATAACCTCTCTCTTCAGTCACTTAATTGTAATAAATGACACAAATTATTTGAATAACCCAGAATAAACTGCTTAAGACAAAACAATGAATACTTTTATTTATTTTTTCATGTATATATAAAAATTGTGGGTCAGTAGCACAGCAATAACCAACTCCCTTTAGCCGCTGCTCAAGGACCCTGAGGCACTGTGTTCATAGAATTGATCTAATTTCTTTATTCCCATGCCTAATGGAAGTAGGTCATTAGGGGAACCTGCAATTTGCTCTAAAAGGCAGGAAGAAAAGAAAAAGACGAGATGTTGTACGATGATTTGTCAGTGCCGCTGTCCACTATCATTACAGTCCTACTCTGCTACAGATGGAGCAGAGCTAAGATATTTATGCTTGTCTCTTACCCCATTTTGATCTATAGTAAGTGCCTTATAAGATGAATGGAAGGGTAAAACAAGCAGCCTGAAGCACTTTAAAAAACAAAGCTTAAGAAAGTCAATATTGTCCTTTCATTTAAAGGTATTATCAAGAAACAGTAACACTGGGCGACTTTCTACTGCAGCTTCTTCTTGGTATCATCTCATCTGATATCCTCCTACAGTCTCTCACAACTACTGCAGCACTATTTCCAGATGTTGGTGTACTCTTCCTCCTTCTTCCTCATCTGATTCCTCTTTGGAGGGAGTTGTCTAAAAATTCAGAGTAGCAGGAAAGAGAGCAGAAGTGCTGCTGCACCGGAGCGTCTGTGCCTCCCATGTCGTCCACCAGCACCACTGTGTGAGAGACCTGGTGCAGGTTCATGCTCACTGCGGTTTTGATGTAGTAATTGATGCAGACGCAACCGCAGTCGCAGATCTTGGCTACTTCAAGATCCCGGCACAAGTGTGCAGGGATGAGGTGAGGTCCGTATGGTATCCTGTGAAGTGAATCAGAAAGAATACATGAGTTTGTTAGCTTCAAGAACTTAAAAACCACAGTGAGGCTTACGGAGGCTATAAAAAGTATTTATGCCTGTTTGTTGCTTTTCAACATTAAATCATGGTCCAGCTACTTTGGCTTTTATGACAAGAGTTTACAAAAAATACTATTTCAAATTAAAGTGAAGGCAGATTTTTACAAAGTATTGTCAATTAAATAAAAATATAAAAATCAAAATAAACGATTGCATATGGATTCATCCCCTTTAAAGTGACCCACCTAATTCCACATAGCTGCAGCCAATGTATGCTAGAAGTAGCACCAATTGGCTGCACCTGTGTTGAAATAGGTGCATCACTTTAAAGGGTTTGAATACTTTTTTACATTTTATTTTTTTAATCAACTGACATTACTTTGTAGAAATCTGTTTTCAATTTGACATGACAGTATTCTTTTTGTAAATTCTTGTAAAAGAAGCCTGATTAAATTGACGATGATTCAATGTTGAAATGCAATAAAAGGGAAAAGGGGGTGAAAACTTCTTATGGGCACTCTAAGTGTGATGCACAGCACGCGCTTCAATCTAACCTGAGATTGGCCACAGCTCTGGAGGCTATCTCTTGGAGTGGAAGGGGGAATGTGAGTTGCATTTTGTTGTCCAGAGGGTTGGGCTGGATAAATGGATTTCCAAACAAGTCCAGGTTCTCCAGGCTCAGCTTACGGAAGTCACCGGGCAACGCGGCCAGCTGATTGTGTGCTGCAGACAGGAACCTCAACTTGGAGAGTCGGCCGATGTGGAACGGCAAACAAACGAGTTCATTGTCGTCCAATTTGAGGTTCACTAGCTCTTTGAGCTGGCAGAACTGCGCGGGCAGAGACTGCAGTCGATTCTGGCTGATGTCCAGGATCTGGAGGGTCCGCTGCAGCGTGGACAGGCAGAGGGCCTCGCTGAAGGCTTCCAGGTGGTTGTTGTGGAGAACGAGTTCAGAGAGGCAGCTGAGGTCACCGATGGTAGCAGGGAGTTTCTTGATGTGGTTGTTGCTGAGGTCTAGCTTGCGTAGAGCTGGAAAAACAAAATCAAAAAGACAAATTTAAAAAAGAATGATCAGAATCTCTCATCAGTTCTAAAAATACTGAACCCTAAAAAGTCCATTTGAATTTGAAAGGCTCTTATATCTCCACATGTAAAACTGGGGCCTCTTTAAACAGAAAGAATGCAAATCAGGCACTATCAAGCTCCACAGGCCAAAATATAGGTTGCAGTGCGTCGTCAACAACCCGCTCGACTCACTTTACCTTTGAGGGACAGCATTCGCATGTCCACACGTGACAGTTTGCAATATGAGACCTGCAGCTGCTCCAGAGAGTAGGGGAAGTTCGATGTGAGAGGGTAATCCTTCTTGGAGACGATGGTGAGCTTCTTCTTGGGTTGCTCTACATCTCTGGCCCGAACCGGAGTGAGTGTGGACAGAGGGAGGCTGCTCGTGTCAGTTCCTCTGTCTGCCAAACGAGCTGCTGAGAGGAAATTCTTCAGGCTATTTGCATCAGCCTGCAAATACATAAAGTCACAGGTTAACCAATAGATGAATGGGTAACAGATTTAACAGACTAACGGTATCCTCTCAGGTGACTGGATACCTTGAAATGTATAACCTAAATTCACTGGCCCAGAATATCTTGGCACAGTTCTTTTGAATGAAGCACTTCATGCTGTTGGGAATTAAAATGTGAGTAGGAAGGAAATTACAGGGGGTCGAACACCTGTACTGTGTAATGCAGTTCAATTCAGACATGCAAAAAGGTGATAAATCACTTCCACAGTAATGTTTGTGGACTTCCTTTCTGGTTTGGGTACTGTGGTGTTTAGAAAATTCTGACCCAGTAGGTTAACTGAAGCTTGGTGAACTCCTGTTCTCTCTGATCATCTGGGTTTTATAGTCAGATGCTCTGTCAGTCAGTTTGTGGGAGTGTGGCTGCTTTTTCTAACAACATGGCATGTTAAACAGCCAGTAGGGCAACAAATGGAAACAATGAGTCTACAATGTACTGGCATTGAGCGCAGTCAAAACAGAAGTATGTGTGTGTCTAGTTGGGTACAGCTTGGCTCTTGTATCTCTTGTTTCTGGGAAATGCTCGACTCCTGTAAACTTGAATTTCTTGTTCCGAACACAAAAAAAAACAAAACAGAAAAAAAGAAAAAAAAAGAAAAACACAGCCCTTCCTCATAAACACTTTCTTACACAGGCTGTAATTACACCATGCTGGATGTCATACCTTGCTCAAACAAATGTCAACAGCGGGTTCCTTTAATCTCACAGTGGCCTTTCCTTCATCCACAAACCAAGTGAAGAACTTCTCTATGTTGCCTTTCAGCTGCAAGACAAATTGGCAAACGTCAACAGTGGAAAAATACACTTCATGACTGCAGGGCGGGTATGCATCATTATTCAACTAAGAGTGATTCAACCCTCTAACAAGTATAGACAAGAACACTGTAAGCATTTCAACCTTTCTGTCAACAATCAGGTTGACGGAGCTCTGACCTTTTAAATCAGAGGCAGAAGTCTGAAGATTCTCAGTCATCCAGGTCATGGTTATCCTCGTAGTTTCAATGGTAGCATCTGGACTTGGTTGAGTTAGCTCGAAGACGTTTCACCTCTCATCCAAGAGGCTTCATCAGTTCTAAACTGACTGGTTGGGAGTTCCAGATTTTATACTCTTCAGGAGCCATTAACACTATTGAAACTCCAGTCTGCTGGGTGTGTGTAGCCCCTCCTTTATTATGTGAGTTGTTAGGCCATTCCCTCTCACAATAGGGTTTGTTACATTAATGTACAAATTTAATTTAATGTACACATTTTGGCCAGAGAAGACAGATGGTTTGAGAGGGGGTGAAGGAAGCCATCTTTGTTAAACTAGAAAAACCTTCATTGAACAGAGGGGGAGGCTTGAGACATCACCTCTCACCTGTGTACATTGCAGTATTACATTCTTTACCCAGGAAGAACAGAAACCTTTCTCACCTGGCCACACAGGGCCCTAACGAGCCCCATTGTGAGAGGGAAGGACCTAACGACTCCCATAATGAGGGAGGGGCAACACACACCCAGCAGACTGGAGCTTCAATAGTGTTAATGGCTAATGGTTAATTGGATGAGAGGTGAAACGTCTTCGAGCTAACTCAACCAAGTCCAGATGCTACGATTGAAACTATGAGGATAACCATGACCCGGATGACTGAGAATCTTCACAGACAGTGATTCATTCGATATAGATAACGAATTGGGCTACAGGTATTGTTGACTTGTTGTCTATGCAAGCAGCTGGTGTGCAGTTAAGAAAATCTGTGGTCTTTATTTTCCCCATTGTAGTTCTTCCTACGTAGTGTTTTCTAAGCAACTAACCCTGTGCCTCATGTTTATACGGGCACCTGCATATTCAGTGGCCATGAATGTTGGTGTGACAAACCTTTTCATGCACAGTAGTATACAAGGAGATTATTTCTGGACAACGTTTGCTTGGAAGGAGATTTTGACCGCTGTATTAAAAGCAAAAACATATCAAAGTGGATGCGGCCTCTGTCAGCTGCTCGTGATCCCCACCTCATACTTCATGCGCTTGGCTCTGCGAGCACTGGGGCAAGTGTCAGGCGTCTGGATGAGCTGCCTCTGAGCCTGGTCCTGCAGCTTGAGCTCCTTGGTGTCCACACTCTCCTCGCTTGCCTTGTTCTCCACCGGCTGGACGGCCTTCTGAACACACTGTAAGGAAAACATTGAGCCGGTTAAAAACTAAACTCGCCGACTATTAAAAAGCACCTAACTGGAAATACCTGTACACTCAGATGCAGTGATCAGTTAGCTATCAGTGGAATGCTGGATAAAATATGAAGTCGCAAACACAGAGAGGACAGATTCAGGAGTCTATAACAGGAAAAGTGAGCACTGGAAACATTTTAAAAGGGATCTTCATATATGATTATGACTTTCCTGGTATTAAAATAAATAGGAGAGCTACCAAATGTGTTTGAAAGCCTGTTACATGCGCTATTAAACTCAACATTTGGTGTTCACATCGTTTCAGGTTTAACTGCTATAAAACAAAAGGTCATAGAAAGGATGTGGTTAGTTTGTCACCCCCAGACGAGGAGCACAGAATCACACCGAATCAAAGAGAAGGACAGACTTGAGCTGATGCTGTGGTTTACAGGTAACGACTGGTGTTGCATTTGACTGTGCAATATAAATGATTACAATAGAAGCTGTGTGGATAACATGCTCAAAACTGCAAGGAGGTGGGCTGAACTGCACAAGACATCACGATAGTTGTGAAAGCAAACAAGCAAAACTACTTGTAAAGAGGCAGCAGTCCTCTGACAGTTCTTTGGTGATAATCTAGTATATAATGGTTTTTGCCAGGGGTATGTGACATGTCAAGTAAGCACTGGTCTTCTGGTGGCACCAAGTCCACGAACAAACTTTATGATGAGAACTGTTCTTTATAGAGGGGTCTCAGGTTGGATCATGCTCCCTACCAGCATCAGACAGATTAAAAATAGGTATTCCTTCAAGAAGTCACTAAAATTCAACTTGATGAATCACATGTAAATTTTGTTATGTGACAATTTTGCTGATTGATATTGAATTATGTTGTCTAAGTGATATTCTGTGATTTTAAATTGATGTTTTTTTTAATGTTGTTTTGTTAAAGGACCCCAGGAAGACTAGCGACCACCTTGTGGAAGCTCATGGGGATCCAAATAAAGAATAAAGCATAAAGAAAGTTATGCAGAGCAGATATTATTCTATAAACGAACACTTCGGCACCACATTACCTTCCTTATAGGATAAAGTCAAAGAACTGCTGCTTCTTTACAAGTATTTTGGCTTGTTTGTTTACTATAATTACAGTAAGACTGCGACAGACAGAAACAGAGAAATCTACTAAAATATCTGAACTTGTAACCCAATCACTGCTCGTTACAAAAACCAAAGAACTGTACTTTTACATTTGTCCCCAAGATGGGAGCGTGCCTATGTTCCCAAATCCCTATGTTCCCACAACCCTATGTTCCCACAACCCTAGGTTCCCACAACTGTATGTTCCCACAGCCCTATGTTCCTACATTTCTAAGATTTTTTTTGAGAAGTAATCGTTTTCTTAAGATAAAAACAGGGTTTTCGTGTAAATAAGAGGCCAAACCGTGTGGAAATATCTGCATTTTCCCTTCGTGTAAACGGGGTCTTAGAAATGTGAGACATGTGGGAACATAGGGATGTGGGACCATTGGGCTGTGGGACCATTGGGTTGTGGGAACATAGGGCTGACCCCCCCAAGATACCTGTTGAATGCAGATGACAATGTAGAGGTGAAGGTAACCTGAACTGACATCAACATTAAAACACAAATCTAATCTGGGATGGGTAAAAATTCCTGCAAGTATGACCCCATTAAACCTGCCCAGCCACGGATAAACATGCATTTTGTTAATTATGAGGCCGAGTGGCTTCTTAACCATGACACAAACATACCTTTTCAAGTTCAGGATCAGCCTCCAAACGCATCAGTTTGGAAGCTGGATCTGGTGCCTGAGGCAAGAGAGAGCTTTGGTAATTAAACAATTTAGAGTGACCCGTTGAAGAGGTCACACACTACCAATTCAATGACCTTGGATAAGCTCTCTTGCAGCATGTTTTCGCAATATTAGGATGCAAATGCAATTAAATGACACGGTAATAAATACACACTCAGTATATTAGTCAGGCAACAGAGTTAACTTAAAAAATACTGCAGAGTTCCAGCTGATCTCAGAACAGAATAACAAACAACATGGATATAAGTTGTAGTTCAACACAGAACATGCGTATCCTAATAATGCATTTGTTGTCATTTGTCTATCCATGTTACTTTCAAATCCTTTGTAGAACTAAATGCTTCTTGCTCAAAGTTTAAAATGAAAGTTTAATATAATGGATTTGTAATCTGGTTTGCATTATTAGCGATGTGCTTAGAGATGAGCCACGCACTCATCACGGACAGGATATGATGCATGTGTCTAACTCACCAGCAGGTTTGCTCCGCTCTGAAACAGATTGTAGGGATAAAGGATTCTCTCGTAATGCCCTCGCAGGTGTGAGCCAACAGCTTTGCCAGGAGCGAAGCCCATTTGTAGTGCAATCTTGGTCCATCGCCTGTCCTGACAGACAATGTCGAATCCACCCTCATCCGCTACGAGCTGAAACGACAGGAAGGTGCGTTAATGAGGAGGAGTTCTTGTGCATTTGTTATGGAAATATACGAAGCACAGTTCAATAAATAGTCAACCTTATTCAGCTTATATAAATCCAATATCTTCCTCTCCACATGGGGGATCTTCAGGGCACATCCCTGCAAATCCCAGAATTTGGCAATCTGGTCCAAGAAGTTGAGCTTGACTCTGGTCTGTGCCTGAGAAAAGACGTAAGACAACAGTCAGCTTAGAATAAATGAAGGAAATCGAGGAAGGCATTCCAGCAAGACAATGACGGGGGAAAATAAAAAAAGAATCTGAACAGGCAATGTTGTGTTCTATTGTTTTAAAATAAATAAATAAAGGAACACATTTGCTGATTTTGTAACAATTAAGCCTTATAATTTCCTGCCAAAACTCTCAATTTATCCTCTGTTGTATAACATTATTACAAGGCACTAATAGCAGTGCTGCTCTTTGTTCCATAGTTGCTATTAAAGGCAGCCTGCACAGACTTGGTAACTACATTAATGAGGTAAAAAGAAAAAATAGGACACAAACACGATGATACAGTCAAATAACTGCTGGTATAACACATTAACAAAGCTCACCTCCAGCTCATTGAGCCTCTGGATCCGAGGAACAAAGTGAAGCCTGTCGACATCGCAGGCAAACGGAGGCTGCCAACCCTAAACAGCAACAAGAATACACATGAAGGTCATCATATCAGGTCGCCTTGGTAGTTGAAATGTATGATTTACAGTCTGGTATTGATTTGTATTATTACCAAGGTTATTTGTTTTTCCTGATTAGACTCAAATTATGGAAAATGTCTAATTCTTTACCCACAGTGACTTAACTAAAGTGGAATTAGCCAGACAAAGGAGGCATATGACCACACTGCTGCAGGTTTTTAAAACTGATGTTGGATTGAAGTTGGGCAGAAAAGCAAGGCCTGCTGATAGTAAAAGAACACAGTGCTCCTTTTTCAGTTTATAACTCACTAGAGCGGTCAGTAATTGTGTCAATACCACACACAGCCAAGCACGTTTAATGAAAACACTCCATCATGCAAGCAGGGCCCCAAGTTTTTTTGTTTTAAGTCAGTAGCCAACATCCCCCCACTGGCACACAAAATGGCCAGATGGAAGACTCACTCACCAGCCCAGCTTACCACAAAGCCAACATGGAGGACAACACCCTTACAACACAGGCTCATACATGAAATCCATCTCCAAGAAACTCACATTTTAATATCAGCGCTGCGATGCTGTGCAACATGGCGGATTTGACCACAACTTCAAAAGTCACGACTTGTTATTTAACAATAGCAGGTCTTTGTGGTTAAATAACCCGGTGCTCCTTTTGTCCCATCATGGGGCAAATTATGTGGGCATAAAGAGAATATTCTGATTATTCATCCTGCTCATGAAATAAATAGTCTCTTGTGCTTCAGAGCTGCTGTTTGGTAATAAAGTGAAGGACCACTCTGACTGCTTCATGATGCTCTAAATAATCCATAATTAATGTCAGTGCTGTCAGGACGTATAGGGGCAAACTGGAGGAAAAAGCAGCGTTAATATCGACGTCTAATCACAGGATCACATCATTATCATCACCTTCTACGCAGCCCCGATGGCTTCCGCATAGCCACCTATGTCAAAGCTGAGCTAAATTATGACAGGTTGGGTGCTTGCTAGCTTAGCGTTAGCATGGCAGCTAAGTGGCTCAATGACCGGAGCTCTGGAGCTTTGTTGACACACGGCGGACCGCGATTATAGTCCACTTTAAACACCCCGATATGTCTGCGGTTGTGCCGGTGAGCTTAAAGTCGAGCAAAAACGACGCAGCTACCGAGTAAATGAGCACAAACGGGAGGCAGCTAACAGCGGCAGCACAAAGACTTAACAGCGCCGTGTATCCGCCGCCATGTTGGACAGTCCCTTTAAATCCCCAGCGCTCCTCCGTTCAGACTAATTCAGCATCCGCGACTCGGTTTTTAACCCCGTTTCTCGGGACTCACCGGAGGCGGCCGGACTTTGCAAATGCCCGTTTTCTCCGCGATGGGACGGATCTTGTTGATGAAGGCAAACGGATCTCGAAATTCCTCATAGCTGGGCTCGAAGACCGGGCACTCCGGAGGAGGCTTGAACTCGTCCGGCCGCGGCTGGCTCATCGTCTCGACCCGGTGGAAGCTGGCAGGTCACCGCTCGTCTCGGTGCGGCTCGGTGTTCCCGGAGTGTTTGTTTGTTGTTATTTTTTTTTCCAAATCCCGTCTTTTCACCGTCACGGTCGGCGGCAGTCAGACGACATCAACACGAGAGGAGGCAGCTTACACACACACACACACATCCACACACACACACATCCACGCACAGTGGAGAGAATGTTCCAAGGCAGTGAGCACGTCCGCCCGAAAAACTAGACACCGCTCAGCTCTTATGAATGCCTCTGGGATTTCGGAGCCTCCTCGGTGTTTGCTGGTATTAATCAGGAACCAGAGCCAGACACGCTTTCTGATTTGCAGTACAGTAAACCACACTGTTTCACTGCACCCTAATGCACATATAGAAACCATAATGTTCTGTTGCAGTGTTTCTGGATCCAGTTTAAACTGATGATGGAGCTCCACTGGTGTCTAAATGTGCAGCCTCTGGTTGAAAGTGCATCAAGCTACAGCCAAGATCAAGATCTACAAATCATAAATTAATAGTAATATTATAGTTATAATTAGATGTGGTCTTCGAGGCTTAATGACAACTGCTAAATGACACAGAAATGTTATATATTTAATAATATAATACCTTCTGAGGATCCTTCTAATGCTTTGTGTGTCAAAACACTTGGTAAACCCTTGTTTTAAAAGGTGCTGCAGAAAACAAGGTATTCTAATTATTATTGTAGTGTTTTTGAGGTATTTCTGCCACGTTATACTTTCTTATGCTCCACTACAAATCACAGGCAAGTATCGCCTGATTAACTTGTTTATTACTATATAAATCAGATTATTAATCTATAATATAATCAGAAAAGTTGAATATATAATTGGAGATTGAGATAAGATAAAGCTTTATTGATTCAAGCTATCAGCCCCACAGTGATGAACATGAAAATGAAAATGTATCAGTTTTTAAATGTGTCTTATGATAAGAATGCAGTCATGTTATATAATCACTAGCCTTGCATTTTTATTGTAAGTTTTGAGTGTAAAATTAATTTTCTTGACGTGTTTTTACAAATAAAATCTTGTTTTAAAAAAGGATGCAGTCATGTTGTTGATTCACAAGTTACTATTCTATAAACTGATGGCAGAAAGATCTAAAGTCACTCACAGTAACTTTAATGATGAATGTGAAATCCATATAAAAATATAGAATAAATTCTACATGACACCGAATATGACTTACATTTACCTCTTGTCCCAGTCACCACCACTGTGGGCCCTTGAGCAAGGCCCTTAACCCCTGACTGCTCCCCGGGCGCTGCACCGCGGCATCCCACTGCTCCTAGTATGTATAGTTAAGGTTAACTTTGAATAGGATGGGTCAATGCAGAGAAGGAATTTCACCAAGGGGATCAATAAAGGTTAGATTATTAGATTATATTCTCTCAGACAGCTGTGGCATTATATGGGTTAAAAAATGACTCGGATTATTGCACAGG
>OMNN01097652.1:0-13934 GCA_900302755.1 Chromis chromis
GTGCTGGTGCCCATTTTTTTGTTGCGCTTTACAGCCAATATGGTGTCATTACCGTAAAATTACCGTAATGACACCATATTGGCTGTAAAGCGCAACGAAAAAATGGGCACCAGCACTCACAGGACATTTTCTTACCTTTTTGTAATCAAAATAAGAAACAAAGACCAGGAGGACATTTTGAGGCTCAGGTCTTAAAGGGTTAAAGTGATAATACTGTGTCATTCTACCTGGCAGTTATTATCACATATTGTAAAAACACAATATGCAATACAGATTTGCAACACGAAGAGTTTATGTTCCGTGGCTGCAAGGCTTCCAGGAAGGTTTACTAGCTTGGAACAAACATTTCAAAGCGGTCATAGTGGTGGTAGTCATCTGAATGTTCCTGAACAAAGAGGAACACTTTTCAGTTTGACCTTCAGATTATCATCTGCTGCTGCCACCATGGTCTTAGATGTCAGCAGTTACTTTGATTAGTTCAGTTTTGTTATAACTGAAATAAATGACGACCAGAACTAAAACGTAAGACTCCGCTGGAAATTAACCAGAATTTTGCTTCAAGCCTTGCGTTTGGCTTTGTGATGCAATGGAAGCAACTGCTGACAAGATCCATTTGTGCTGCAGGGAAATTTGCAGTCTTTATCTTCTGTTCTCTGAAGTGATCCAGTATGTAGAAAATTCAATTCATTTCAATTCAGCACCTAAGTTGTGTAATGGCTCTTGACATAGTAAGACCCATCCCTTTACCATGTTATGGAGAGAAGTCATGAGTAGAAAGATTCTCTTTAAAGTAAGCTCTCTGGCAGTGGAAAGAAAAAAGTCCACTAAAAGGTAGACACCTCCAGCAGAACCAGGCTCAGGGAGGGCAGCCATCTGCCTCAACTGGTTGGGTTTGAAGGGAAAGAGAAACAAGAAAAGGACCCACAAAAATCAGAGTTGGGGGTGCGATGTTAATATATAATGACTGGTATTTTTAATTACATCAGCCTACACATCACTGGTGGCCTCCACCTAACCACTGCAGGTGGAAATTAGCTGTTAGCCACATCTGGTCAGTAAATAGAAGTTAGTTACATCTTGTCCTTCTGCCGAAAGAACTTTGTATTTGGAAAATTTTGATGCAGTGTTCTCTCATAGTGCCTCAAGTTGTTTGGGGTCTTTTTGTTTTTTATGCTAACTGGCTATCTTATAAGGGCAGTAAGCCAACATTTCACACTGCGGCAAAACTAGAAGACTAACTTATTAAAACTATGGCTACCCCTAATCCTCCACCCTGCCCAGAGTTGATGTGCAGACTCTTTATGGACTCAGAACAGCCCTAGCTACAGTATGTTATGCATTTTCTCCACGTGTGCTGTTTTTATTTTTTGCAGACTCCATGATTCATCAGTCCATTAGTCCCACGGCAATGACTGATACATTCACTGATGAAAGTAATTGTTAACTGCTGTAAAATGTATTTTTTTTACTTTCACAATGGCCCCCAAACCTAAAAAGGTGTAAAATTTAGTTGCTCAGTACATAATGTATGACTTCATCCTGTGGCTTGTATTGAAGCCTGCATGCTCTGCCTGTAATGGATCATTAGCAGCAGATCTTGAAGCGTAGTCTGTTACTGCCCTCACTGTGACTTACTCGTCAGCCAAATACTCAGTTGTGAAAATGTAAAATGTGTGGGTTTTTTCTAGCCTAAGGCAAGAAGGGTAATAATATCACTGGCCTTTTTATGCACTGAGAGGCTGTGGGTGTCAAGATGATGATGGTGATGATGATGATGGAGATGATGATGATGATAGGTAGAGAGGAAATATGGAGGAGACGGTATGAGGAGAAAAGATGTCTCCTGTTCCCCTCAGATTCTCTCTCTCCAGTGTCTCTCTGGATTGTCTCTTTGGTGGAATCTTCGCCTGGCTGATAGCGCTCAACTCCAGGGACCCTCATCACAATTGCAATCCCATCAGCCACCTGTCTGAGTTACCAATAGCAACATGGGAGCCAATACAGGAGTGTGATAGAGGTATGAGTGATGAGCTTTGCGTGGCGCCAGTCCTCAGGGGTGTTGTTTTCTGTTACGTAACTCAAGGTTATTTGTGAGAAGCACTAAGAGACTCGACATGTGCACTTGTGTCCACTGGCTATTCTGTTCATTACTGCTTGTTCAGGGGGATTTTTAACACGAAGCAATTCGACACTTTATGTCCTAGAGCCAAGGTCATTTTAATTTCATGAACATCAAATAGAGTGGGAGAATTTTTTTTTAAAATAGTAATATAATAATATTCTATTCTTGATTATAAGACATTTCACTAGTGAAAAAGTTTGTTAACTAGAAAGCTTTGAAGGTAATGGTAGAGGATTTGTGGACTTTTTGACAGAGCATGATGGTCTTTATGCTACTTGTCTTCTGGTTTTACCACCATACTAGCAGCCTACATTCGAGTATTGCTTTATCTAGCTTTCAGAAAGACTGTGTAAGGAAATTGTCTTTCCTACTGCATAATGTAAATGCTGAATTGCAACTTCTGCAATTTGCTAATTCTGTTGTTCCAAATCACTATAGTAATTTGAAATCAGTTAATTGTTTAGCACTACTTCACCAACTTACCCGGCTCGCAGTGTATCAGGCCATATTTACTAGCTGCTGAATGCTTCATTATGTTCACCTGCTAGTTGCTAGTTAGCAGCTATTCTGTGGACACAGTGGTCATTGTCCACTGGCTAGTTGCCAGCTGTCAACGCTCCACTATGTCAACCGAGTAGTTGCTAGCTGCAAAATGCTCCGCTGCATCTACCAGCTAGTTGCTTACAGTGAAATGCTCGACTGTGTCCGCTGGCTAGTCACTCACTGCTAAATGCTCCACCTTATCAACCGGCTAGTTCCTAGATGCTAAATGCTCCACCATATCAACCGGCTAGTCCTTAGCTGCTAAATGCTCCACCATATCAACCGGCTAGTACCTTGCTGCTAAATGCTCCACCATATCAACCGGCTAGTCCTTAGCTGCTAAATGCTCCACCATATCAACCGGCTAGTCCTTAGCTGCTAAATGCTCCACCATATCAACCAGCTAGTTCCTAGCTGCTAAATGCTCCACCATATCAACCGGCTAGTCCTTAGCTGCTAAATGCTCCACCATATCAACCGGCTAGTTCCTAGCTGCTAAATGCTCCACCATATCAACCGGCTAGTTCCTAGCTGCTAAATGCTCCACCATATCAACCGGCTAGTTCCTAGATGCTAAATGCTCCACCATATCAACCAGCTAGTTCCTAGCTGCTAAATGCTCCACCATATCAACCAGCTAGTTCCTAGCTGCTAAATGCTCCACCATATCAACCGGCTAGTCCTTAGCTGCTAAATGCTCCACCATATCAACCGGCTAGTTCCTAGATGCTAAATGCTCCACCATATCAACCGGCTAGTTCCTAGCTGTTAAACGCTCCGCTGCTATCCACTCTCATGCTCACACTGCCCAAAATCACGCCAAATAAGTGGAAACCTCCAAAGCCCTGCCTTTTTGAAAACATTGTGGTTAAACAGACTTTCTCTCCAAATCTGAACTGTAGGCATTTTTCACACCAACAAAAATCAAAGAGCACTAAAGACACAATTGGAATGCTTGAAGTTGACAGAGGCACACACACACAAAACTCCACCACTGTGAGTTTTGCTTCACTTACTTTGCTCTTTAATTTCAGATTAAAATGTCGATGAACAATTCATTACTGTGATGAAGACAGAGACTGTAGCAGGTCAGATTAAGGTGACAAGAAAATAATGAATGAAATCCATGTTTTGAGAAAATGTTAACTGCAGCTAAAGTTCAATTTGTTGCTTCCAGCTGTTTGTAGGAGTCTTTCCTCTGCAGCATCAGACAGCAGCAGGATCCATATGGGCGTCTTTAAAGCAAGAGAGCATTTATGCAAGTAGAACAACAGGATCACTTCAATAATTAGACGACTTACAGGTAATCCTTGACATGAAAACAAGACTGGTCAAGATCTAACGGGATGACATTGTGTACTTTTCTTCATCTCAGACACACAGAGTCTCAGTTTGGAAGCTCCAGTCTGACCATGTGTTACAAATGAACCATCTTGAGCTCCATCACAGCTGCTGGGATATATTTATTTTACTGTAAAAGTCTCATCTGTTTACTTAAGTCAAACAACTTTTCTGCTGTGGTAAGAGTTTAATTAATTTCACAGCTGCACAGCCAGTACTACAAATGCTGCATTTAGATACATTATCAGTACATAAGACTTTAATTATATATTTGGGGTATTGTGGGATTTCATGGGTTAGTTTTTTCCCCATCAGATATACCGCAGCATCTCTGCAGCCTATTTAAATGGTCAGTTTTTCCAAATTACTTTTAAACACAACTCAGTTCCTTTAAAAAAACACAAAAATAACTGTGAATTCAAATTGAATCACACTGCACGACTGCTTCTCATTGGCATTCATGCACCATACAGCTCAGACATAACCCACAGGTGAACAGACTTGTCCAACAGCACAGCGTGTCTCTTAGCTAACCTGATTAAGACTCTTCCTCTAGTAATAATGTGGGAGAGGAATTGCTTTTTGATTGAGCAACAAAGGCGATTCGTCGTGCTGCTGGGTCTCGGCGTAGGAAAGGAGATTTGGCCTGTCGCTGGTAGAATGTGTTGGCACGCTCTTCCAGATGGCTTTGTGCAAGTGGAACAGCACATTCACACAACAAGCCAAGTTGGCGTCTGAGGTGGAGCTGCCAAACAGAAGTTTCTGAATGGTGAAACATTAGGAGAAGTGGAAGAAGTAGCCACTTTATAAGGGGGGGCTTCTTCTGTCTCTCTCAAGTATGTTCTTATGCTATAAGAGCAAAGTCGCAAAACATCCACTGACCAGGATAAGAAAACTACAAATCTATAGCAGCCAGCCTCATGAGGCGATAACGGTCTTTAAAAAGCAGAAAGCAAAACACCTCAGCCCTTGTTAAATCACCACCTCTAGCCATCAGACTTGGCTCAGTGAACTTAGTCAATATCTATCAGCTTCTACACTTCAGTACTCTGTTTTAACTACTTTCTATTGTCCATCAGGTCTAGCCCACTGTCATCTTCACACTCGGTTCTTTTGTCCACTTCTATAGTTTATATGTGTACACGTATAGAATGTGTGAGCCTCAGCACTGCTATGAACTGTCATTTCTCAGCGTTAGCTATCATTTGTCAGACACACCTGGTTGTTTTCATTCTCACATATCAATTTGTCAGCTTCAGCTATTTGTCAGTTTTAGCCATCATTTGACCCTCTCACCTAACATTTGTTAGTACGGGCTAACCGACACAGGGTTTTTGGAGCTGATGCAAATACTGACACACAGAAATCGCCAACTTTCTGCAGAGTCAGTAGCTACAGACCTCCAAACTTCATGTGGCCTTCAGATTAGCTCGAGTCTAGAGAGCTTCATGGAATGGGTTTCCATGTCTGAGCAGCTGCATCCAAGCCTTACATCACCAAGTGCAATGCAAAGCGTTGGATGCAGTAGAGTAAAGAACACCGCCACTGGACTCTAGAGCAGTGGAGACGTGTTCTGACCAGTCATGCTTCTCTGTCTGGCAATCCGATGGACGAGTCTGGGTTTGGCGGTTGCCAAGAGAACAGTACTTGCCTGACTGGACGTCTTGGGCCTAGTAATTTACACTCAGAGATTTCTGGAAGGTGTTGTTAAAAAATTCAACTAGCACTCCCTTTTTACTCAACAAGGCCTATTGATTTTTTGTTTTGTTTTTAGCTTTACAGTACTCTTTACCTATAGTCGTCCTGGCAGCACACTTGTTTCTTAATATGTATACAGTTTATACCGTGTCTTAAATAATTTGAGCATAGCAGGTGTTACATGTTCCTCTAGTCTATTCTATAATAATTGGATGTAAGAATTTTTTCCCATTATGTGTGCACTTTGATGAAAAATACACCTCTTCAGATATAAAGGTGCAAATATCCCATCTCTTTCTCGTGACTCACTATTCGATCATTGCAAGGTGCAAGAATTCTTTCACGGACAAAAATTTGTCACAAGGATTTATGTGCACACACCTACTTGGTCATAGAACAGCTCCACCAAGATCCACAAAGAAAGAGGCAGAAAGCTGTGGTCATAGTGGTCTGATAATTATTTCCAAAGCTGTATTTATTGAAAATCTGAGATAATGCCTACTTACATATATCCCTATCTCATTGACTGTGAATGTCTGGCTGTGACCCTCCACGTTGTTTCTGTTGCCATACATGTTCCCTATTAGAATTAGTTTTCTTTCCTAACTTGTATATTAGCTGCAGCCCCCCAGATTTGCCCATGTTTCAACCGATTAGGGGGTCCCAGCTCAATTCAGCTCCAAACTCCTAAAGTATTAGTATAAGCAGTATCCAAGCCTCTGCAGGACTCCAAGAAACAGCCTGCTTTCCATTTTGCTGGACTTTTAAGTTGCTGCAGTTTCAGCATTTAACCTTAGATTGATTGAAGGTGTTTGTCTTCCCTCCCCACGGGAGAGTTGTACAAACGTTAGTAAGAGTCCAGGACAGAAGGAGGCTTGCTGCAAAGAGAGGAGGAGGAGGGAGAGAGAGAGAGGCAAGGAGTGAAAAGGTCAGAGGGGATGGAGAGAAGCTACTGAAGGACTGGCAGAGGGAGAGAGACCTAATTGAGAAGGTAAAGGAGAAAATGTGAGGAAAAAGGTCAGGGAGGGGGCAGTGAGAAGAAAGACCAAAGCGAATATGAAGGGAAAACCAAGAGGTTGGGTGAGGAGGGAGGGGTGGCAGAAAATAAAAGGAGAGAGAAAGAAGGGAGAGGAAGGGGTGGAGAGGGCTGTCAGTGCTGGCGGCCTTTCTGAAAGGTTAGTGACCTGGCCAGAGGGAGAGACGAGGTGAATGGCAGCTGCTCTGCAGGGAGGAGAGGAAACTGGCTGGCTGTGGACACATCAGTACATGGCACAAACACACACACACACACACACACACACACACACACACACACACACAGAGTCATCTGACCACAGGGCGGCTTTTTCACATGACATTTAAAGCAAAGCACGTTCATCCACACTGAGGACTAATGGCATTAAACATTAGCTGACATTTCACATGGACAGAATTAGCTTAGCTATTGTTCAAAGATGTGTGTGTATAGGTGTGTGTGTGTGTGTGTGTGTGTTTGTCTACCGCCACAATACCTGTCGTCATTCTTTAAAAGCTCAACTCTGCGGTAGTTAGCTCCTCGGTGCAGATGTTAATCGTATTGAATTTTTAATGTGAGTGAGGCATGCTGGGTGAGAGGAAAAACTCCACTGTCATTTGCTTGTACAGCAGAGTTTAAAAATCCATTTAGCAGACTCAGACTCATCCTTCTTCATGGGTTTTAAATGGCTGAATTAGAAAGTGTTCCTCTCAATGTGACTGTGCTCAAAGGTTAAATACCAAATATAAAATACATGTCCCCATCTTTCTCTCATTCTTTTACTGCGCTGACATTTGCACTTTAGCTGGTGTTATTATTATGGGTTATCTGGAGGGTTTACCATATTCTATTGTTCAAGGGACTGTAATTTGCTGTTATACAAATAGCAGCTTAAAAACCCTCCAGTAAAGTAGGACAGGACAGACCTTTACAGAGGACAGACAAATAAGACAGATTAAACAACCTTATCCCATACATTATGTTTCCAGACCCCAGTCTTGTGGACCCGTCCATTGACCCCACCAGTAGGTCATGGTGACTTCTCTGTCCTTTAATCTGACTTTGAGTCCTCTATATTCCTATTGCTCACTAAACTAATAGTCGTGGATCATCATGAGGTGTAAGAAGGTAAAAATTGTTCTTCCACGCTTGTCTCTGTCTTTTTGTTCTGACACTGTGATGCGTTCAAAGATGGGGGCTTAAGGGCCGCTGTTTAGCTCACTGAGTTAAGGCGATACCACATGGGCTCAGTACCTCTGCACCGGTCATGAGTTCGAGTCTGGCTCAAGACCATTTGCTGCGTGTCACTCTCCTCTCTACCCCCACTTTCACTCTGTCTCTCTACCAATAAAATGGAAAAACTCTCCCCCAAAAAATACAAAAAAAAAAAAGATGGGGGATTAATAAACATGTTAAAATGATTAGTCGTCTAGCCGAATGCCCATTTTTGACTCTCGATGCCCTCCATCTTTGGAGCTGCTATCACATAGTGTGGACAAAGAATCAGCCAACTAAAACACTTTCTAAAGGTTGGGAAACATGGTTTAAATGTTAAAAATGCAATTTAATACAAATGCAATGAAACTGAATGGCACACAGTTATATTTAGAATATACACATTATTGTACTAACTAGGCAGAGACAAATTCACTGTTGTGTTATTCAATTCAATTCAATTTTATTTATACAGCGCATATTTACAACATATGTCATCTCATAACGCTTATTATAGTAAGGAAGAACAGAAAACAGAAAACCCAACAATCCAAAGTTGCTTTTGGATTCCCTATGAGCAGCAGTCAGGGACGGTGGGAAGGAACCAAAAAAAAAAAACCTAGGATTTGGGGGGGGGATTACTGATATAATCTTTTATAAACCAAATGATTACTCATAACACCTGTTATGCTCAATGTTGCTGCCCTCTGAATTTTGTGAAAAATGTTGATATGAAAATATCTATTTGGCCCAAATCACCAAGCTTTCAAGTGTACAAACAAATCAGGTTCAATAATTTAATGACACTTGTCAGTTTGCTTGAATAGCTCTGGAACCCCCATCCACCTCCACCCATTTAGGGGAATGGGGACTGCATTTAAGCTTTATCTGGAAGCTTCTAAAACAAGCTGACGTTCACGCCCACTGAGTGTGGCACTGTGACTGAAAATGATAAAGTCTCACCTTCCAGTGTGGGGATGAGAATTTATTGCTTTGAATATCCAGCACAGTTGGACTAGTTCTGAACATGAGCGACCTTTAGGGGAAATATGACCTTGAAACTTCATTTAATACCTGAAGTTAAATGAGTGGGGAAATTCCCTCTATAATTTACATATACGAGTATTTTGAATCCATGAATGAGACATTTATCAGTTACATGCCAGTGCAGGTGATCTGTAGCAGAAACTCTTTCCAGGATGTGATTAAGAACATGCAGTTTTTGGATCTCAGCATAGAACCGTGGGAAACGTTGGCCACACAGCCAGCAGGACCAGCTCCAAAACACAGCTCACCATACAATTGTGGGAGTTAGGAGGCAAAGAGATGAAGGCAGCATCCTCCTCCTCCTCTGTTGATTCAATCTGACAGCTTATCACATCACAAATATGCACCTACTTGGACTCAGATTAAATGTAAAATTCAATATTATGATGAACAGTGCAAGTATATTATTTTGATGCCAAGCAGAACTTGCAGGGATAAAGATCAAAATGCTACCTAAACCTGACCAAAAGAGGAAACAGTTCCTTGTGAAGCCATGGATTCCTCCCCTGCTTCACCCACTTGATGTCTCCCAACACATTTAAATATCAGTGCAGTAAATGGACAGAACCTATGGCAGCAGAGCAGCAACTCATACACTGAAAGTGAATGTGACAGAGCTGTGGTTTAAACACCCTCATCTTCATCCTCCTCCTCCTCCTCTCAGCCCATTATTTTTTTGAATCGTAGCATCTCAATTGGCAGTGCTTGGCAACACACCAGGACGCTGCTGTGAGCTGGCTCTCCTTTCCTTTATTCCATATTTGTTGGTTTTGTCTATCTTGGCTTACCTCGCTTACAGTTTGTTTCTCACCTCCTCTCTCTGTTTTTCTCCCGTCCCACTGTATTTCTCCATTTGCACTTCACTAATTTGTTACCTGCACAGTAGCCAGATGCCCTTAAAACACACACACACACACACAAAATAATTAAGCTGGTGCTCACCAGTCCCATCTGCTAAAAATTACATTCATAGGCCTGGGAAATGAAACACAATATGTATGTGTAAGTGTGCTCCCTCCCTGGGTCATAAACAGCCTGCCGTACCCCTTGATAATGGAGCCTCTTTACTATCCGTTGTTCTCCCGTGGATGCTGTGCAGGTCTCCCAAGGCGCGCTAGTCCACAGCCACCTGGATCTTTCGTTTCCACTGTCTGTGCATGCAGACCTCCCCTGGTGGAGGTTGTGGCAGATGGGGTACAGTGGTGGCCCTTATGAGAAGGGCTTTATGGTCTAAAAACACAAGTGACCCTGAGCCCCCCACCACCTCCACTTAAATGATGCCCTCCCAGCGGCCTGCACTGAGGGCTAATGGGTTTATGTCGGCGTGCATATAGGCTAGTGAGGGGACTTTATCAAAAATAGGTCATTGAAGACGATCAGTAATTAGTGATATTGACTGAAATTAAATATTTTATTATGGGGAGTTTTTTAGTTGTGTCACCAACCTCTCCATTCCTATGCACCTAAACTGCATGCTTATTTTTGCTTTGAAATAACTGTATTTTCTGATTTAAAGACAACACAGTGGGAAACATAGTCTGGGAAACAATTATTCTTAGAGTTATTCGCTTTAGGAAAATATCAGGCTTTGGTTGACACTTTCACACCAATAACTACTTGTTAGAAGCTTGGTTAAGTTTAGGCAACAAAATCACTTGGTTCATTTTAAAATAACGTGGTTTGGGTTCAAATACAATCCATTTTCTGTTTTACCAGTGTGACGAGTTCTGCCCCATCTAACGTATGATTGGTTGGACGAAAATGAGTAAAGCAATAACATAAAGTCAACGACATGTTGATTTGAATGTATTTGTGATGTGCCACAAACAAACATAATGTATCAACGTTCCTGTAACGTTTTCTCAAACCATAATTGAGAATGCAGTTTAGTTGTATAGAAATGTACATGTTGAGAGGCAGGGCTGCAGTTCACTTACCATCTAATATATCTGAGAACAAAGGTGCATTGTCACAAGATAATCCACATTGTTCACGTCAGAATGTTCTCATCCATGTATGTTTCTTTTGCCATAGCAGTGTAGCTTGTGTACATGCAGAGCAACTGAAAAGCAGCATTGAAATAATGACAGGTTGATTTTAACAACATCAGCTTTAAGCCTGACATAGTATCTGATTAGTGTGGCTGTAGTTGAGACAGATCTTAATTAAAAACTGAACTGTCATCAAATGGCCCGGTCGTGTTTTATGTCCCTGTTGCAGTTCATGGTTGATCTGGTTTATTGTTTCGGGAAAATGATGGTGTCTTTGATGACTCTCAGTGACTCAGGAAATCTTGTGGGGCTCATCACAGCTCTGTCAGGCCTCGCAGGGGAGCAGCAGGGATGTGACTCAAGTTAAAACATCCAGTCCAGTCGCTCGGTGCGATTTGTTTTGTGGCGCGTCTGAGACCAAATGTAATGATGCTTGTGGTTTGAAATGTGGCTTCAAGTTGGAGCTGAAAGCCCGTTGAAAGCTGCCATGATGGTTTATTCACAACTTGTCATTTTTTAAATGATATTCGACTCCTTCACTGTGGAGCCTTGTTATCTGATGCAGATATGTCTGTGCTTCTTCGGATTTGCTCGTGTGTTATTTTTTTTATTTAAGAGAAGACTCATCACAGTAAGACAGGATGTGACTGATGCTCCGTGTATAAGGCCCTTTGTGTATTTGACTTTACAAAACAGACACAGAGGAAACATAATCAGGAGTGCCCTTGTAGAATCCTACACACATACACATCTTTCTGTGTGTGCAGTATACTGTATGTGTGTGTTGCGCTGTCGCTGTCTTCTTGCCCATCTCAGCTGGCCTTTTGCGTCCCCTCTGGCCTGGCTGTTCTCCCGCTGCAAAGGGGTGGAGGAGCAGAGCGACCCCTGCTGTGCTGCACGGCTGGCTAGATTAGGCCCAGGAGGGGCACATCCCTCCCTCTCCAACTCCCCCCCCAATCTCCTGCGCATCTGGCAACCCCAGATGTAGGTGTGAAAACAGTGTACACTCTCAGTCGCCATCTGCTGCTGACACATGCTAACACCCCCCACCGTCACTAATGTAGGATTATGTCACATCTTTGTGCAACAATTGCACCATCACAAGCTTAATAATGCACTAATACATTATAAGCCACTTACAGTAATGTTGACAGAACAGAGCCAATCCGACGGATCAGTGCTGCGGCAAATCCAAGCACATTTGAATGGCTTGGAATCGGCTAAAATAAGGTCGATCAAAGACGCACAAAATGTCCAAAACATTTAGGTAGCAGCTTCTTATTTTTAGTCAACACTGACCTTCACTGTCATCTATTAAAATAACAGCAAGAGCAGTGACATTGGTTGGTGTGAAGCTGTTGTCTGCAGTCTGTGAGGAAAGAATCTGTGAACAAACTGTCACTGCTTTTCTAGTTCTGGCTCTAGAGCTGCTTCTCTTCCATATGCATGAAGCCAGAGTGCTGTTTGTGAACTGGCCTGCATTTCTATCCATTTGTAGCAGAACTATTTTTTAGTACGGCTGCCTGATACTGGAAAAACATCGCACTCTTTAGGTTTTCTGCAATATACTTGTGATATGAAACATTTTTGGAAATTTACCAGAAGACTCGAGTAACTCTGTTTGGAAAAAATAAATGGAAATGTAGAATGATGGGGTTGTTTTGTGGAGGAGTGCATCTGCAAAGAGAAATACAAAAAGCTGAACAAACATTGAAAACATTTCTAATATAGTGTGACACTGACAAAGACATCCCACATACCTTTTCTGCTTTAGATGGCATTCAGGTCTGGCTTTGCAACCATCATACAGAGCTCTGTGGTGCTGATGTAAATGGTCACACAAATGAGTGGTGATGCTTCGTGTGGTACCAACGCTGCTGACAGAGAACCTATTTTTGGTCAGCATCATCCTTTCTGTAGCTGAAATGTTCCCATACAACACTTGTTGTGTTTGTTATTGCAGATCAAATCCTCCTTTTCAGTGATCTGTTCCTCTTTTTTTGCTGTGCGCATGTGGTGCCTAGTGTTAACAAAAACAAAAAGTTTGTGTATCCAAGGTGACTTCAGTAAGTGATGTTCTGTCAGACAGATGTTCTTGTAGATTAGTCATTGAAAATGAGAAACGTTTTTCTCATTGTATCAAGGAGCAAAAAAAGTTGTAGCATGATGTGTTTGAGTCAATTTGCCTTACCTCTATCTACTATTGTGCATTCACACCTTCCAGTGTCGATACAGAAGCAATATATAAGCAATATTTGTAAGACATGTTGGTGTAGGGGAAAGATCTATGCCTCTCATGCAGGAGATCCTACGTCGTAGGGGCAGTGGTGGTCTAGTGGTTTGTGAAGCAAACTTGTAACCGGTAGCTCGCCGGTTCGAGCCCACGGACTGGCAAGAGGTTGAAGTGGGAAAGTGAGAGCGACCGCTTGTCCCAGTCACCACCACTGTGGGCCCTTGAGCAAGGCCCTTAACCCCTGACTGCTCCCCGGGTGCTGCACCACGGCAGCCCACTGCTCCTAGTATGTATAGTTAAGGTTCACTTGGAATAGGATGAATGCAGAGAAGGAAGGAACCCAAGGGGATATATAAAGGTTAGGTTTTTTTTTTACCATAACAGTGAGTGTAGGTCAGAGAAATCCAAGTAAGATGGCAGACCATGTCATTTTTAGCCATCTTGATTGCAAATATAAGCTTTAAGTCACATGAACCAGTTATGAACCATTCCAACAGGGTCTCCTCTCTAGCTCATGATCATGTTTAACTTTATATTATGGTCAAATGAATGATTAGTATTGGTTTAAGTCATTAAGTAAACAAATAAGGTGCATCAGATTTAGCAGCTACTGCTGTTGTTTCAAGATGTATTTATCAATCAATCAATCACATTTATTTGTATAGCACTTCAGAAACAAATGACATTCAAAGTGCTTTACAGAAATAAAAATATATAGAACATAGACTA
>OMNN01097653.1:9537-37422 GCA_900302755.1 Chromis chromis
CCCCAGTGAATGAATGGGAGCTTCACTCAACAATATTCCAAACGAACGTCACCCATGAAAACATTTGCATCCCTGACAAGAACCCATTCAATTGGAAAGGCAACTGTAGCACTAGAGGGAACAGAGGGGGGTTTGATAGATGATAAAAGCTAGTGCCGTTTTTTTTTTTGGTTCACTCCGCTTTCAAAAGACAGATCATCCCCATAGAGAGCTGAACTCTATCCACTGCCATGGGTTTATCTTCTGTAACAACTTCATTCAAGTTTCCTCCAGTAGTTCCAGTGCTAATAGGAGAGACTCTCCTCAAATAAGGCCGAACAAAGAGCAAATGTATTAACAAACGGACTTGAAGAGCTTACTTTTCGAGTTCAGGTTCGCACCCTTATACAACCGGAATGAAGTAACTTGTTACGAAAGCTATTTAAACAGCAACTGGATGCCAAATTATGAGATTATAGCTTTAAGCAAACAAATATTCTCCATGAGCAGAGCCACAGTGGTTAAATTCATACAGTTTGATCCATCATTGGGCAAACTCTTTATTACTTCATGCATTGTGCAGTAGCCAATTAGTATCTGCTGCACAAAAGCCTGCTGAATGTGTGAGCGACCACTGAAGACAACTCATCAACCAATATGTTCCTCCCCGCTGGCCAAAGTTTTGTATTTCTCTATGGCAACATCAGCGCAGAGTGCCGGCTACCGAGTGGGCTTCCTGTCCCTAAGCCGGCCGGAGACAGAGGGGAAAGTTTTTCATCCCCTACATGGAGAGATCAGCTCATTCAGATGGATTAACCCTTCCCGGTGGCCACATGCGGGGCGCCGAGACAATCTCCACAGCGCTGTATAGCTGAAGGGGAATGCGTTTGATGTGCCATGTCACCAGAAGACATTCAACCTCGGCATAAAAGATGTCAGTGGGTTCTCGGATATCAAAAGGTGCGAACCTCCACACCTTAAGTCATTCTAGGAAATGGCCCATTTTATGTCTTCGGGAGCCCCTCGGTGTTTGATGAGGAGTAGTTTCAAACCCCCCTCCAGGGTCATCAAGACTCATTATTGTGAACATGACAAAAGATGAAGTATGACCTGCCTGCAGCCCTGTCATACTCGGTTTTATCCTTTCAGTACTTTACAAAAGATAAATCAGGAAGAATGGCAGTGTTATGTGCACTCTACTGTTTCAAAATAACGTTCCAGAGACTGCTTGAATGTCCTGCATGTAAAACTCTGTGTTAAATTTTCTTTCACATAAAGGAAAATGCTAATTTTATTTCTGTTGTTTTGGGAAATCTGTCTACACTACCACCACAGATTCCTCACAATTCCCATCACTATAAAAACAATTAAGAGCTCATTTACTTTCATATTTGGAAAACGTGTAGTAGATTGTTGAGAGGATGTTGAACTTAAGGGTAGATTTTATTGCAGAACAGATGAATATGTTTTTGTATAGTTTTCAGTTTCCATGTGATAATTTAATATCTCAACCCCTTTTTTTATGCCTTAATATTACTCCTGTTGTACACTGCTGTATTTGTTTTTGTTCCTAAGCTACATCCACACTAATACATTTTCATTTCAACAATCTCCACCCTGACGAGCGTTTAGTGCCATTTCGCCTAACATGCCTGGAAACACGTATCACGTTCACGTCCACTGGGCATGTGGGTGCCAGTGTAAACATGAAGCAGGAGGGTTGGTTGCTTAGTTGTAGAAAATACAACGGGGGAAGAACAAAGATTTCTTTAACTGCACATCTGCTTGCTCACTGAGTTCTCCAGGTTAGTACATCTGCACACTGTCCTTAGGGACTAGCTCATAGTGAAACGTGGCTTTCCTGCCCCACACAAAATGTACACAAACCAAGCATGAATGGTGCAGGGGAAAATATCCACTAGGAAGTTTATCTGTACGTGACAGCATCTGCTTACTCGCTGTTCTGGTTATTTATTGCTCGTTTGTAGAGTTGTTTGTATTTTCAGTCTAATCCCCATAGGTTTCACAGATAGTAGTAGTTTGCTATAAACACTGTAATGGCACAAACGAGGTGGTCAGCAGCAGACCAAGTCCAAATTCACTTAAATGCAATGTGTGCTGTCACACATTTCTTGCTTTAATACCATTTCAAGCTCTCATGAAGTCACAAACTCAATCACTGCAGCTATAAAGTCAGTTACATCTGTGAGGGTTTGATACTTAGGCCTGAGGGTTTAGATTGGTTTTGGTCTATAATCAAGTCTAATGTCTTTTTTTCTTCTTCCAGAAAACATCAATTCATGTGATATGAGTGTGATGAATCAAGGAATGCTTTTGATGATCAAGACCCAATTAGAAAGTACACATGGGTGTCTGCGTCATCGTTTTCAAAAGTCTACACTTCTGCCTGTATGAACTACAAAGCATTCCCAGAGTTTAACTAGAACGGGTCAGCAGCGTTTCCAAAAGAATCTGTTTTAGGAGTCCTAAGACTACTAAAAGTAGTATGGATGCAAGAGGTAAACACAGGAAATCCTTGTAGTTTCAATCGTAGCATCTGGACTTGGTTGAGTTAGCTCGAAGACGTTTCACCTCTCATCCAAGAGGCTTCATCAGTTCTAAACTGACTGGTTGGAAGTTCCAGAACAAACCTGGCCACAAAGGGCCCTAACTAAACCCATTGTGAGAGGGAAGGACCTAACGACTCGCATACTGAGGTGAGGGGCAACACTCACCCAGCAGACTAGAGCTTCAATAGTGTTAATGGATCCTGAAGAGTATAAAATCTGGAGCTCCCAACCAGTCAGTTTATAACTGATGAAGCCTCTTGGATGAGAAGTGAAACGTCTTCAACAAACTCAACAAAGTCCAGATGCTACGATTGAAACTACGAGGATAACCATGACCTGGATGACTGAGAATCCTCACAGACATGTAAACACAGGAAACATTCTGTGTTTTAAAACAGAAAAGCATTAGTGTGGATGTAGCCTCATACTTTTGCATCGAAAGGAATGAAAACACAGATCAACCACTAGTCAATTATTGGATGCGATATTGAGCATTTCTTCAATTATTTACCTTTAAGAATGCGCTACTTTGGCTCTGATGCAGCCGCCTTTCTCTGTCTGTCCTCACAACTTTGTGGTCTTCGGCAATGTCATTGGTTACATGTCATAAGAATGCTGAAAGGTTCTCTTTTAATTAAACTTATGGATAACATTACTAAATAAAGGCATTTCATTTTGTGTTGAAGTTTGTGTTATTCTAAATTTTGAAATCAGGACTTTCATTTTAACCAAAAAATATATATCAACTTCAAATATTGGTTATGAATTTCTTTGATTACTAGTAATTGGTATTAGGAAAAAATCAGTGAATCCCTACAAAAGACTGTTTTAGAGGTCATAAAATACCCAACTAGTCTGGAGGCTACTTGTAAACATAGCAAAAGTCATGTATTAGTTTGAACGTAGCCTTAGGCTTTTGTACAAAAAGGAATGAAAGTCCTGCTTGCTGGACTGTTTCACTATTTCTTTATGTATATAATGTTTGTTTTGTGATTTATTTTAGTTTACTCAATGTGTTAGGCATCTAAAGAGAAGGACAAAAACATAATTGGAGCTCTGCATTTGCTTATACATTGTGCTGAAGTCAACAAGGTGACCAGTGATTCCAGTCTGACCTGTATGGCCCATACCACACGTGCTTCCAGTCCAACTGGGGGAAAAATTCCACATAGCCACCAGTGCTGACACACACATAGAGCTGAGCACGTTTGAGCAATAACCGGGCACAAAGATGAGATAATATTATCTAGTTTGCTTTAGTTTAGAATTATTGCCTTAGTCATCGTGCCAGCCGGTGACAAAGCCTTTATGTAACCGAGCACTCACAGTGCCACATGACTCCAGCTCAAACTGAGACAAGTGGTGACAGGGCCATGAATGATTAAGCGCATCTTGTGTCGCCGGCGGACTCTGATGTGGGCAGAATGACCTCACAACAACCAACATGCTCATCAGCGTTCAGTCTCACACTTGTAATCCCATGGATCACAAGCGTCCTACAGTCCTCGGCTATCCCTGCCATACTTTCTCTCTTTCCACTGAGTGAAGGCTGGAAAGAGGCTTTGGCGGCTCAGCCAATCGCAGCTAAGCTACTGTCAAGTTAAACCAATGGGTGCACACTGACTGCAATGGTTTCTGTTTTTATCTTTGGCTGCATTTAAATTTTTAAAAGCAAGAGAGAGAAAGACTTTATCATTTATTTACAAGGTGGAAGCTGCCATGCGAATGCTACAAGGAGTCAGGTAAAGGGTAATTACACAACAGCTATGGGAACCAAGTACTGTCTGACAGGCTACTTTCACATCTATAGAATATAAAAAGGGGAATGTAATTAAAAATATGCTTCCCCATTTTCTACCAATGACATTGGCTGAGTTTATGCATCCAATTATGTGTGTCCCCTCTCCAAAGTACGATAATGTAAAAGTCCCAGCTTACATTCCAACCACAACTTTGAATTTTGCCAAAATAATCATGTCACATGAAGTCAGTAAAGTGTACACAGAGCTTATCAGACCTACTAGGCCTTTCACAACTACAGCAGTCACATAGTTATATTTCTAATTCTACAATAATTGCATTTCTACATGAAACTCTTGCCTTGTCAAGCTCTAAAACACCAGCCACAAAGAAAGAACACAACACTGATATTCCGCTGCATGAGCAATAAGAAAATCTCTGCTTTTGCTTAACCTTGATCTTCCCACAATCTCCTCCATTGTTCGATCCCATTGTCAGCAACATTGATATGCAAATGAACATACAAGTTCGCCAACGCCATCTATGACATTGCTAATCAATTAATCAATGGGGCTGCATGACAATGGTTACGTTCTAAACTCTGACAAAGAAGATGGGGAAATTTCATTTGCACCTACTTTGTCAGGCCTCCTAACCTCCGGCTCAAACATCTGATTCCCACGGGGGGAAGGAGGAGGATGGTCGTGTCAAAAGCAGTGAAATAACAAAAAAGATCTGCGCACCAGTAGGATTATGAAACACTTGCCACAGACGGGGAGGAAAGTTACAAAGAGCAAGAAGAACGTAAGGGCTATAACAGCTATAATTATGTTAAATGATTTATGTTTGTCTTGCTTTACACTTATTAGACTTTTTAAATCACTCCCACAGTCATCATGAGGACTAATATATAAATAAATATGATGAATAGAAAAATATTGTTATTAAATATTAAAAATGTGCTAAAACTGAAGGAATTAGGAGGCCTCATCAACTATGTATGAACCTGATTCCGACTCACATCATGTAGCCGTAGCCTTGGTGTGAGCTCATTAGCAAGGCCTCCGTCTGACTCCAGTGTGCTTTTTCTTGTGCTTCAAAGTTTCCTCCCAGCAAATCTACTTAACTCACCACATCGATAATAGATGAGGAGAGACCCTGTTTATGTAGCATACAAACTCAGCCTGGCTTCACTTAATACACCTGTAACGCCTAAAAAGTGAATCAAACGGACGTCTGAATCGTGTGACTGATATCACAAGACATGACTCGTAAACCGGTAACACTTTTGGTGTAATTATCTATTATAGTGTGCTGACAAATAAGATGGTAAACAATCCTTCGCTCCCTTCGTAGTACTTTATTACTACCTGCTGCACAAGGAACCAGTTCTTCCTGTTGAACTTCATATCTAGCTCTAAGCTAAACCCCGAATGACATAAACCGTCTGCGAGTGTTAAGAAAGAGACAGCTTCGCCACCCATGTGCTGAGGAACGTGCATATTTCACACAGGTATAGCTTGGACTGCGGATCTTCAAAGTATGATCTCAAGGTAAATGGATCCAACGAATGTAAACACAGCCGGAGGGTCCAGTCCTCAGATGTTCGGCGCTCTCACAGCATATTTCTGAGAGGACTAGAATTACCTACTCGAGGTTTTATGCCCCCGCCAACCGGTCGACTTGCAGCTTGTGTCTGTCCAGATTTGACCTATGACCATTTGGATATAAGATGTCAACAACTCATTTTATCCTATTAGACTTCAGTGTGAAAGTTTGTCAGAATCAGCGTGTAAATTCTTGGGTTACGGCCAAAAACGAGTTAAGTGAGCTCACGGTGACCTTTGGCAACCAGAGTCAGTTAATTCTCGAGTCCAAGTGAACCTTTGTGCCAAATTTGAGGAAACTCCCTCCAGGTGTTCAAGAGATACTGACTTCACAAGAATGGGATGGTGAAACGCACAATCTGGAAACACAATGACTCAGGCTGTAGTTTTCGCCACCAAGGAAGATGAAAAATAGAGAGAATTAACAGTAAAGGGTTGGACTTTAACAAGTAGCCTCTCCTGCACTGGAGAGCTGCCAAATGCCTGATTATAATTCCCACAAATAGCTTTGTTTTACGAGTTTAATCATCTTTTAAGCTAATTAAAAGGTAGTATGCTATGGAGTTTTTAGTCCTTCAGGGCCTAGTATGGCTCTGAACATGATGCTCCCGACAGCACCTCACAGTTTCTAATCAGTTGTGCTGCAGCTAATGATTATTTTCATCATCAATTAATCTGTAGATTACTTTCTCAATTATTAGATTAGTTCTATGGTTTATGAATGTAAGAAAATGGTGGAAAATGCTGAACAGTGTATCCAAAAACCCAAGATGAAGTTCTTAAATGTCTTTTTTGTCCACAATCTAAATATATTAAGTTTAATGATAATAAAATAATAATGCATTGGTTTTATATAGTGCTTTTGTAGACACTCAAAGACGCTTTACATTGCATTACGATGGTGGTAAGCTACGTATGTAGCCACAGCTGCCCCGGGGTAGACTGACGGAAGCCAGGCTGCCATTCTGCACCATCGGCCCCTCCAACCACCACCAACCACTCACTCTCACGCTGCATTCACCCAGGCTTCCTGGTGTTCCCTCACGGTCTCCTATCCAGGTACTGACCAGGCCCTACCTCGCTTAGCTTCCGAGATCTGACGGGATCGGGCATCCACAAGGCGGTATGGCCACAACAGGTTACTGCCATGGAGGAGCAAAGAAACTACGAAGAAGCGCTTTGAAATGTCTGTAGATGTGATTAAGCGCTTTACAAATTAAAGTTGATTGAAACTAGAAAATATTCAGATTTATGAAGCTGGAATCAGAACTTTGACTTTTTTTTTTTACCTAAAAAACCCCTCAAAAACGGTCGCCGTATAGCTCACTGAGTTACGGCGTTACCATGTGGGCGCAGGTCGCCAGCAGCGGTCATGAGTTCGAGTCCGGCTCAAGACCCTTTGCTGCGCGTCACTCTCCTCTATACCCCCTTTCACCCTGTCTCTCTCTCTCTATCAATAAAAATGGGGAAAAACTCCCCAAAAAATACTCAAAAACTATTTATCGACTATCAAAATAGTTGACAACTAACTGACCAATCATTAAAGCTCTAATCAAAGTATAGTATATTATTAACCAATTATTAGAATATAGTTTCACACTAAGAAAGTAAGGTAGTAACTGAACTCTTAAGTTAAGATTTTTTTTAACTAGATTCTGCTTGTTTGACCTCAAAAATAGCTACAACGGTTTTGGTGGAAAACACAGAGTAAAAGCAAAACCTTGTTTGATTAAAATAAAACCTCCTCCGGGCCTGCTTATTACATTAATTAGCAAAGTGTTCTATGTCAACAGGCTTGTCCTCACACAACACATGCATACTATTAAATTAAACTCCGCACCCCAAAGCATTCCGAAGTTAACAAAGTTTTTAAAACACCAGGTTGTCCTCAATAATATCCAGAATATATGATATATGGGGGCAGTGGTGGCCTAGGGGTTTGTGAAGTGAACTTGTAACCGGTGGGTCGCCGGTTCGAGCCCCTGGACTGGCAAGAGGCTGAAGTAAGAGAGCGACCGCTTGTCCCAGTCACCACCACTGTGGGCCCTTGAGCAAGGCCCTTAACCCCTGACTGCTCCCCGGGCACTGCATCGCGGCAGCCCACTGCTCCTAGTATGTATAGTTAAGGTTAACTATGAATATGATGGGTCAATGCAGAGAAGTTTCCCCAAGGGGATCAATAAAGGTTAGATTATAATATATATTAAAAAAGCTAATTAAAAAGGGCACATGTGCAAAATAAAGTTTATATAATATGGGGCTACCACTATTATGTCACATTATACCCTGCAAACATGTGCCATAAAAGCAGGTTTTAATAGAAACTGGTGTGAGGGCACTGTGGAGAAGTGCATCAAGGTTTTGTCGATACTCTATTAAAATAATGATGCGCACAAGTCAGAGGTGGGTTGTTGTGATCACTCTGAAAGTGTTTCATCTGCACCAGACTGACAATATGTTGAACACTGCTCAGGTTCATGTAAAACAGCTTTGGGAGTTCAAACAGCTGAGCCACAAAAATATACAGACATCAGCGCGACTGTTGCCCAAGTGGTACAAGCTTTGTGTGTGTAAACTGTAATGTATTTGCCTCCAGGGCCCCATTGCCACCAGGCAAAAACAAAACCACAGGAGGATTAAGAGCTGCCGTTTTCGACATGAGCAAATAAAATCAGCATGCCTGGGCCGGCCCTCTAGGCTCTGTGACAGGAGGTCCGGACAGCAAACGCCACACCTCCATCCATCCAAACAACACAAACCTCCCACAGGTCCAGCAGCAGCCGTCTGACTCCAAGAAATCTTATATTCCTTTCTGTGTGTCGCACGATCCTCCTGCTACGACCCCAGCACACCCTCGAACACAGTCCCCACGTGACCGTGTTCGAGTGATATTGTTTTTTAATCGTTCCAAATCCTGATATCCACAAGCGGAGGACAAGCTTCCAAACGATTCCTCTGTGTTTCCAGTCAAGCAGGCCTTTTATAAAGCCGTTACTCCTGCATGGTTGGACAAAGCGGCAAAACTGGGTGGGCTGCCATGCTGTTCTCCAGCCAGAGGGGGAGAATTTGGCGAAAAATCAAACAGATAATGAACATATTCCTTGATTATAAAATAAGCCTTTGCCCAAAACAAGTCTCTTGAGAGTTTGTTTTAGCGGAGGGGGAGAAAAAAAAAGCCTGTCATTTCGGTGTATGAATAATATCCAGAGGAAAAACCAGAGGGGGCACAACCTTTCCCATGTGAAGCAATATTACCTCAGGGACTTTTCGTTAAAAAGGGAAGGCACAGATGGAGAGGCACTGAAGAGAAACGCATCCTCAAAGGGGCAGCGGAGGGTGTGACCACATTGGATTCACTCAGTCATGCCAGCACAGTGACAGACGTTCTTTCACCGTGTCCTGCATAAAATGTACCCAAACCCTCATTACTCCTACAGTGGAGGGATTGTACTATACTCTGTGTGTGTGTGTGTGCACATGAAAGTACATGTCTAATTAATCACCAAAATCCTCCCCATCAGTCTCCGACAAATAGACCGCATTCACGCCTGGTAGCACAGGTCAGGATCTGAGCCAAGTGGCTGAATTAACCGTCCAATAGCTGCTGGTCGATGAAACAAAGCAGAATTTCTACTGAGGATTGTTCTACAAAAAAAAGACAGAAAGGGAATACGTAATACCCTGTTGCAGCAAGGATGCCAAAGTCACAGTTGGCTGGGACTAATAAGTTCAAATAGTTTACTGGTCACGATTTCTCCAAAGAAAGGCGGACAGGAGTACAAACAAGTTGCTGAGAGTGAAACCTTGGGGACATAAAATATGCCAAATCACTAAAAAAAATAACCCAATGCCAGAGTGGCAAACAAAGCGAGTACATAAACACACACTGGTAAAAAGTCAGCAGGAGGTTTCTCAGTGTGACTGCAAGATAAGTGACTGCTTTCTGTCAACTTCTCAACGGCTCCTGGCCTTTTTTATCAGCTGCCTCCCTGCTGAAGTCGAGCACACAACCCCGGCTATAAAGGCCCGAGGCGCAGAGTCCGGACTAACAAGATGAGTTAATAAACCCCCATGGTGTTAACTTTAATGACACCAACGGCAGCCGACAAAACGCTCGCAGACAAAAGAGAGCACACAGGCCCGCAAACATGGCCACTTCAAGCTGATAATAGCGGCTGACAAGCTGAAAAAGCCCAGAACAGGACGGAGATAAAGACTGGAACACGTACACAGCTCCTGCGCTCGTAAAAGGACATTGTTAGTGTAATTGCATCCTTGCTTGATTTACCTACATCCACTGTGATTGTGTTAGTGCTGTGTGTAAAGGGAAGCCTTGCTGTGGGTGAGCATGTGTTTAAGTTCTTGTTAAAGTGACTCTTCGCGAAAGTGCAATGAGGTAGAGTCAATCAGTGTGCATGTAACCGTCTAATGAGCTAAAAATGAACATGGCAGCTTGCTCATATCATTAAGGGTCAAATAGGCTGTAAAAAAAGTTCTTAAAGAGCCCATATTATGCACTTTTTGGGCTTTTTATGCCTTTATTAGAGAGGACAGTGGATAGAGTCAGAAACGGGAGAGAGTGAGAAAGGACGTGGGAAAATGGGCGAGCCTGGCATGTCCGCTACTCCTCCGCACGTGGGACGCACGGCATAACCGCTAGGCTATCGGCGCACCCATATTATGTACATTTAAAGGTTTTTAAATCATATTTTGGGGTTGACTAGATTACATTTACATGATTTAAACATTGCAGTAAAGAGTTTTTAGCTAAAATGAGAAAAAGAACTTTCATTTATCCATTTTATCCAACATTTATCCAAACGTATTAGACATTTTTGTTCATCAAATGGTCAAATATGACAAGAAAATGCATAGATTTGTGTGATATAAGGTAACACATACTCAGTCTTTACTGGAGGCAGACCCATCATCCTTACTGGTGTGTATAATTGCTTAAAATGACCCTTCTGAGCCAAGAAAAGCCCTTAAATGTGTTACATGGTGACATAGATAAGTAACGGAAGAAAAGCCTGGACTTTAATTGAGGCGTTTAAGGCAGGTAAGGTTCAGTGCTTTCTTTTTTCCTTCAGGCGTGAACTTTGGCCTGTCTAAGTTTGCAGACTTTTTACATGCGCAAAAAGCTATATAACACTAAAGGAAAGTGGAAAACCCCAAAACGCATAACAGGGGCTCTTTAAACCGAGAGTCTATTGATTAGTGAATTGATATTCTGTCAATAACAACTTCCACTTGCATGAACTTTGGGCTGTGTAAGTTTGCAGACCTTTACACGCACAAAAAGCTATGTAACACTAAAGTAAAATGGAAAAATCCAAAACGCATAATATGGGCTCTTTAAACCAGGAGTCAGTTGATTAGCTGATTGATATTCTAACCATCAAACAAGATCTTAACAAGCAAGACTGTCATACATTCACTGGTTCTAACTTTCAAAATTTTAACATTTGTTGTTTTTCACCTTGAGTTTTGGGAACATCTTTAAAATATATAATAAATGATAAGAAAAGTGCCAAATCCTGAGAGCTTTAGTGAATCACCATCTTGCGATGATGTCAGGGAAGTCTTTGAAGTACCATCAGTGTCATCTTACTGCGAGCAGTCTCTCTTTGATTTGGTTTTCTTAAAGACATTCGGCATGCCACTTTGATTTGGCAATCAAGCAACAACTTTGATTTTCCCGGAAACTCCGAGCATGAGGTTTTAATTAATGAAGTCCACAACCATGGCCTGCTGTGGCTGTGAACTCCGCGTGTGTGTGACCAATACGTTTAAAGTCCATCAACCAACAGCCCCTGTTTGAAGTTCTTTAAATAGGTTCAAGGGTTATCGGGGAGAATTGGCCTCTGTTTGCTGAGTCACAAATGTGTAGTTTTAAAAATAAATACACACACCCTGTTGGCTCCCAGATGACAGACAAAATTCTCAGTAACTGAGTAGCCGGCAATGTCACACAAAGTACAATAGAGACGAAAGAACAAAATAAGCTGTACAGAGGAAGGCGCGAACCAAACCCTTCTGGCACACCCAAACAACACGCATGTACGTATAAAGGAAAACACACACACACAAGATGAGGCTCAAAGGTGACCCACATAAACAACACCCACTATTTTTAGCGATTCATTTAATACAAAGAGACAAAGCCCTTCGATCATTATCTATCAAGGTATTGTAACTTTGCCGCACAGGGTCCATTCACTGCACAGTATTGCTGACCTGAAAATGTCCTCTGGAGGCTCAGGCAGGAAGATGTGTGGGTCTTTACTCATAACGAAAGCAGCAATTCTCACAAGACAACCATGATAAGATCCCACAATGGCTCGTGTGACTGTTCCCCATCTCTTGAACTACTTTCCTGGCATGAATTTGTCATCCAGTGGGCACAGAGGTGACCACGGTTAGGCCAACAGTCCTCCTTTGTCTTTTCAGTATGCTTGAGGGAGAAACCACCTGTTTCTGAGCCGCTACAGAGCCGGAAAACAATGAGGGCTCACTGGACTGTAAAAAGGCCAAAGCCTGGACCAGAGCTACCAGCTGCACACCGCCGGTTACGTCTGTTTTCAATATATGACCCAGTCAACACATATTGCACAACCAAATCCTGTTGTTAAAAGTAATATTGTGTCTGTGACTATGGCTGGAGGGGGGGAACTTGCTGCAATCATATGTTGGGTTCTATGTTTTCTCTCCTTGTGAAAGCGCTTTGAAATGTCTGTTGATGTGATTAAGCGCTTTACAAATAAAAGTTGATTGATTGATTGATTGATTGATATGTGGTTAATGATTAACTGTGTATTCCAGGGTAAGGCTGTAATAGTGTTGCTACAGCTGACTGAGGTGATGCTGGACTGACTGTGCTCGGATTTTAACGCACAACAAAGAAAAGTAGGTTTTTGGACTGTTTCATTTACACAACTCATTTGGTGAATCAGTGCAAGACACTTTCTAAATAGCTTTTTATTAGACATGAAGATGACATTTTATGTGGTTTTCTAGCAGCATTATTTCATGCTAAAAAGGGAAATCCCAATATTTGTCAACCAGATTATTGTTTTGCATGATTATTACCCGTGATGAGTTATCACAAGACTGGGTCTCCTTGAAGAATGACTCACAAAAGAGCAACTTTGATAAGCGTGGGTTTCTTACAGCTTTTCATGGGACTTCACAGGAATTATCTCAAAGATCTGTCCTTGAGTTTGACCAAAGCAACAGAAAAGAGTCTCCAGGAAATCCTGCAGTTGCTGGTATCGCCAGGTTTTTATTTCATGTGTGGGAGGGCTGACAAAGTCCATTTTCTACATAAGAGACATAAGTTAATTTAAACACTTGTGCTCAAAAAGGATTCATACTCAGTGAAGGACCTAGGATCTCTACTCTGTCTCTATACCTACCAGTGAGCAGTGATTCCTAACACGTCTCTGGGGGTCATCAGGTGGAAACCTCCCTTCAACGGTGTTTCGCCTACTTAGTCCCACGACACCTCCAGGAGGCTAGGAGGTGAACTCTGGCATCCCAGAGTCACCCCCCTAGTGCCAGTTCACACTGCTCCTACACAATCCAAACAGCATTGCCACGTTCAACTGACCCAGGCCTGTTTAGGAGATGCTCCAGGTAGTGACCAGTGCCGATGCTACCACTTAGCTAACTGCTAAATGCTAACTGCTAATTCAACCAGCACTGCCACGTTCAACTGACCCAGGCCCGTTTAGGAGATGCACCAGGTAGTGACCAGTGGCGATGCTACCATATAGCTAACTGCTAAATGCTAATGCTAACTACTACTTCAAACAGCAAGACAAAGTAAGATCCAGGTTTACTAAAACTTCCCTTCACCTGACTGCCACTGGCATACAACCAAAACCACTGCAACCAAGCTATGACACATGTTCCAAAATATGTCTGTGTGATCATGTAACATAATGACAAAGGATTTCAGAGAATGCGAGATGGACAGGCGTGTCACCTGATGATAGATACTGTTGTTCTGTGGTGTTCTTACATAGAGATGAAGCCAAAGAGGAAGTTCCGAAACTTTTGCAATGTGGGATCAACCCACCAAGGTTGGCCACACTCTGTGTCCCTGGAACCGCCTTTACCTCAGACAATGATCATTATCCCAACTGGTTTTACAGCTTTAAACAATGCGCTTTCCGGATATAAACAATGACAGGTGATGCAAGGGGTGGAAGTGTTGTGCTACAAACGTACAATAAATCTTTTATTGTATTATAGCACATGTTCAGGAAATTTATCATTGAATTCATGGTGCTGCTTTAAAGAAGGGAGTGAAGTGAATTCAGGGTTAAGCTCTATCACAAAACACAGGAAAATGATTCCTGCCGAGCTGGTTATTTTCCTCCACAATGGTCATGTTACACTGACAGTAACCAAAACAGGCAGAGCGACAGGTGCATACGGGTGTTACAGAAACAGAAACTGGCCTCTGTTTCTGGGAACAGCCACGATATATTGTTGTGAAATGGGATTATAAAAGACCTGTGGCCAGAATTAGCTCCGGTTTCTGTGTAAATAATTCAAAAATCCATTCTACACCATACACGTAAAACATGTGTATGCTACTCCAAATTACGTTTTGTTATCAGGTTTCTGTAAATATTTGCGCTCTCCTTGTGGATTACTGGATATTTGTAGCTCTAAATCCTCTTAAAATAACACAAGGTGAAGAAAAGCCCATCACTCTTCGGCTGACCCGGTCATACACTTTACACGTACGCAAGAAGACATGAGGGGCTGCAAGCAGAAATCTTTTTAGCAGACCACAAGCCGCAAAGGTTAGCAACCACGGGTCTAATTGATTGCGTTTTTTCACGGACTTTCTGTTTTGCAGAGTCTGATTAATGGGCCTCTAGTTAATGTGTTTTTCTTTTTTCGAGGTTCAAAGTTTAATGTATTCTGCAAAACGCCAGAGGAAACTGATGTAATGCTGGATTTTACTTCCATATAAAGTCTTCAAACATGAACTCAAAATACCCCCAGCATGATTTCTCTTGAAAGTCCAAAGATCTTAATGCTTTCGTAGCAGGCGCGGTGAATCCTGTAATTGTCTGAGACAAAACAACTCTCCACAGGGAGTTCAACACCAGCCTCTGTGTTTTCTAGTATCAACAGCTGAAAATAAATTACACATCCTTCACTTGTGATGTGATTAATACTTAACAGAAACTGGTAGGATTCCACAGTTTCTGCACTCTCGAGTGTTTATTTAGACTGATTTGTAATGAATTATTTATAGTCATGACTAGAAAAAATGACCTTTTGCTCTAGGCGAACTGCCCTCTCTGTGGCAATTCAGAAGACACCATAATCCATTTTTTATTACGGCCAACCAATATGGGTTTTTCAACACAATGCCGATGGCGATATTCAAAGCCAATATCATGTTGTTGCAGTGGCTTTTTGGTATCCGTCTATATCAGTAATAACAAATGAAACGCAGAATTGCTAAACTTATTAAGCATTTGCTTAAGTAGATCTGCAGCCTGTCTGTACTTGAAATTAAAAATGTATCACCTGAATAAATGTCCACAGCTAATCAAGAAAAAAACATTTGTAATAAAGGAATAAATGAAAAATAAATGAGGTTTTAGTGCACTAACAGTATTTATGAGCAGATAGCAGCATCTGCTACTGGTTTGGGAAAAGTATGAACATCTGACATTGCGGTAAGAGCATTGTTTCAGTTCTCTTTCCTAACAATCGGTGCTTTTATGCCATTTATGTGCTCATCTTAGATCACATGCACCACAGAAACAAGCCATTAGCTGTGGTTGCTAGTTAGGCACCCAATGGCTTTTGCAGACCAACTCAACAAAGCAGCCGTGCTATTCGTTCCGTTGGTAATTGGCAAATGTTAAGTAGTTCAAAATGTCATTTAAATCGGCCAGATTAATCATAATTTTTTCAATGTCACTGTTTTAGGAATGATCTGTAACAGTTTCTTGTTCTTTTTGCACATACAATTTAACTGCAACGAAGCCACACCCCTTTTCCACCAAGAAGAACCAGGTGCTAGTTCGGTGCTGGTGCTTAGTTGGTTCAAATCTCGTTCCTCCTAAGAACTTGTTTGCTTTTCCGTTGGCAAGGACCCAAGTTGGAGCCATACCATTGCATCACCGTAAAGCGACTACACTTGCATCGATTACATAGCAGATAAACAAACGCAATAAGTTGATGATAATATCTATGTTTATCTTTATAGGTGGTCCTAAGGTTGATTGTGAGGCGGATGTCGCCTGTTGCCTGTACACATCCACGATCGCGCTACTGGTGGGACACAATTGTACCGGATTGCAGCACAACAGTTTGTGCAAAACTTCCGTGTGTCCCAGGAGTCATTCCAATACATCTGCGATCGGACCAGGGACGTCCACGAGAAAAAGGACACAAATTACCGCTTGTGTGTCCCTTTCCATTGTTGATCGGTGGTCATGATAACCCTGCCCCCAGCTCCTGACGCACTCAGTGCTTAGCTCTGGCCCAGCAAGGAGTTGATGCTTGCTAAGCACCAGTTTTCAGCACCTGGAGCTTGGCTTAGGCGGTGGAAACACAAAGAACTGGTGCTAAGTCAGGCTCTGGCTCCGAACTAGCACTGGAACCAGCTCAGTGGAAAAGGGGGTAACAGAGGTCCAAATGTTTAAGAAATCCTTCCGTCATTACCTGTTGATCTCCTACAGAGCTTGGGATGAAGGTGAATGGGCAAACTATTTACATAATCATCTCCCGAGGCACGGGAAGCAACAGGAACCTGCAATGTCACATCTGACTCTCGTTATCCAATTGTTTCTCCTCATACGTTAAAACCTCCACATAATAAGAAATCCATAGGCGCACACAAGCAAATAAAACGCCAACGCGCAGGGAAATGAGTCCGCTTTTACTAACTGCATGAGAAACTGCCTGAAGTTAATGTTTTCATGGGCGCACATGAGTCTAAACTGCCTGTCTCCAGCCCCCACCCCTGCACACCCTCTTTCCAATATAAAACTGTACTGACCTCAGCGCAGTCAGAGTCGGGAAAGTAGCCAGCTTCCTCACAACGCAACAGCAGTGCAGCAGTATCCTCCAGAGCAAACTCAGATAGCCTCGGCTGCAAGAAAAAGCACAGTCAGAGATGACACACACATATATATACACTCCCCTCCCCTCTGACTCGGCTGCACACACAATGGATCTTAATGGAGAGATATCTGCCTGGCAGCTCTGGAGAAGCCTCAGACTATGGAGCTGAAAGGCCTGAAGTGTGTGCAGCAAGGCCCTAGTGTTGTCACTGGAAAAAGAGGCCGAGAAAAGCAAGATGATGCCATAAAAAGCGGGACGGTGACAGCAGAATGAGCTCGTTCGCCTGGATCTGACTGGTTAACTTGCAGTTGCTATTCCTCCAACTGCCTCGTTTGTCTTCATCGCGAAAGTTGCCAAATAAATTGTGGGTAAATGATTCATCAAGCAAAGTGAGAAACACTGGCCGACCTTGGGGGCTGCTGTTAGGGTGTGGTTGTGTGTTTATGTGTGTGTGTAGGATGGGGTCAGAGGGCAACAGTTGCACAAAGACAACACCACAGCCAAGCTCATTACTCAACATGTCCTCCCGCTTTTGTCCGCACTGACAGTTTAACAAGAATGAAGAGCTGATTACCGAGGATGAGCGAGGAATAATGAAACAGAGTGTTGTAAAACGGACCTGCACACTTTATGGCGAGTGCAGTTAAAAGTTAAAGCCCTCGAGCAGGGCTTGATGAACGAGGCCGGGCAGGTATACAGCCGCCGTGGCAATGCTGGAGCAAATTACCCAGTTCATCAGGCATGAGGACCGTGCCAGGGCTGCAAACACAAACAGGTAAAAACTCACTAATGATGCGGGACGATGGACAAAACTTATGGCTGAGGGATGTTTGTTGAGCTCTTCTCTGAGGTTTTACAGTGTTTTTGCTGCGTTGTTCCTCTGATCCCACCGCACAGTATTAATGTTACGCAACTCTCGGTGAAGAGTCCATCTGCTCCCGCGATGATTAAATCATATCCTGTCCTGAAGCTGAAAATAGTTATTGGGACACTTATTTCAGAGTCTGCAACCTAGTTCCAGATATTAGACATCTACACATAAGTTTATTTTTATAAATATGTGAGGTTTGTGGACGCTTGGTGACTCATAAAAAGACTCTCTAATGTGAAACTTTCATTGCTGTTTAACCCATTTAATGACCCCTTTCGCTTGCTTATTGTGATTTTGGCCTGGCCTCAGAGAGAGATAATTATGTAACGTCATATTAAATTATACAAAAGCAGGAGCGCTCTCTGCCAAAATGCAATCAGGTCAGTAATCTAACACTTCTATACTCGGAGATCCCTTGATACTTAAAGAAAAAAGTAAAAAGTATGGGAGTTTTGCACAACTCCATGGCTACGATTCAAGTAAATAGTTCAAAACTGTTATTTCTAATAGCAAAGTGACACACATATGAGGCAAGCAGAGATGTTTTAAGTGTTTTTAACAAAGAATTCATGGTTAAGTCAATGTTTGGCCCCATAAATGCTCCTGTTTTAACTTCAGTGTTTACTTTTTATCATGTTAACCTTCACTTTCTGGTCGTGGCCAGCCTGATGGAGGACACAGAGGACGCCAGAGGGCTCATTGTTGTGTCTCCATATGGAGGAGCCAGGAGCTCGGTGTGACTGCCAGGCGCTGATTGTCCACAGGCAGATTTGACATTCAAATGAGATGCAGATTTCACACCGTGGGCTTTAACTTCAACCCAAACGTCTGTTTTCTCTTAACATGTACTTTGAGAACTACATTAAAACACACCGAGCGCGGCCGAACGTTTAAAAGTCAAAGTAGGAGAACTAGCTTAAATACAAGCAAACATTTACAGCTAACTCCCAAAAACAACACATGAAGGAAGAAGAAGTGTTACCTTTCTTGTTTTTTCCTTCTCTATTAGTCGACGGGGAAGTTTTTAGGCTCTTATTCCGCTCAACTTTCCAGGTGAATTTAGCTTTAGCGTCCTCCAGGAGAGTTGCGGCAGGACAGTCCCCGTGTTGGTGCTTCAATGTCCGTGTAGTTTTGCATCTGTGTGTGGCGCACAAAGCGGCCCTCCCCCTCCTCTCATGTGCCGGAGAGAGAGCACCACCTCCCGCTGCGGTTTAAAGGGGCAGACCTCTATTATCCGGAGCTCATAACAATGGACGCAACTTCAACTTGGTGGGGGCTCCGGCTTTTATGTGCGGTCTACGGGGGGCTTCCAAGCTAGCTCTGGAAGACTAATGGCTGTGAAATAACGTTTTCAAACGGTTCAGTGAGAAACACACACCAGAAAGAAAAAAAATAAAGATATAGTTCAACACTTTTACTATTTATTTTTACTTTTTATTAAGTCAGTGGACTAACTTAAATATGAAGCAACCACCAACTGCCAGTTAGCTTAGCCTAGCTTAGCTTAGCATAAGGAAACCGCTAACATGGCTCTGACCAGAGGTTAAAAAATATATGCTTTTGATCAGACTAAAACACAATTCCTTACACATCTAGAAATCTACTTTTACTCTTTGGATATCCTGATTAAGTTTGAACTAGTGGCACGCCATTTTCACAGTTAATAGTCATTCTACTGTGGATAAACACACACCATATAGGAAAAAGTTAAAGGAATAGTTCAACACTATTTATTTTTACTCTTGATTAGCTTAGCTTAGCATAAGGAAACGGCTAACATGGCTCCTACTAGAGGTAACAAAATCTGCTTTCTGGCGGACTAAATACATTTGGTCATTGAAGGAGCTGAATTATGCCTAGTTATAATTCCAGTATCTTGAACTTAATCCAAGATAGGCCTATATAAAAAGGAGAAGTAGATTTCTAGAACTGATGGGAATTAAAGATATTTTGAACTAGAATTACATTTAAACTGTTGACTGGTCACTTTAACAATTAATAGTCATTCTGCTATGGACAAACTAGAAACACACACCAGAAAAAAACAAAACAATTAAAGGTATAGTTCAGCAGTTTTACTATTTATTTTTACTATTTGTTAAGTCAGTGGACTAACTTAAATATGAAGCAACTAACAACTGCCAGTTAGCTTAGCCTAGCTTTGCTTAGCTTAGCATAAGGAAATTGCTAACATGGCACTGAAAGGAAGTAACAAAATCTATCTGCTGGCATATTTAAAACACATATTTGGTAAATAAATTTCAAAATGTATGGAGCTAAATTATGCATAGTTGTAATTCCAGTTTATTTCTGACTTGTTATAGGCTAATTCAATTTCAGAATATTTTTAATTCCCATCAGTTTTAGAATTCTACTTGTCCTTTTTACATCTTGTCTGAACTATTAACAATAATTTTAACAATTAATAAACATTATACTGAGGACAAAATGCCACAGTTATCATTCATGTGTTTTGGGTTTCTTCATTTTCTTCAATTCAGCTACAGATATCTGTAGCTAAATTATGACTAGTTGCAATTTCAGTTTCAGATATCTACAGTTTAATTCTGACTACTCATAATTCTAGTTCCCTTCAAGTCAAGATATCTATGTATCTCTTTTAGATATCTTGAATTTTCCTTGTCAAAAAGAACATTTCAGACATCCACTGTGACATTCTTCTGAATTCATGTGTATGGGGTGTCTCATAACAGATATCTACCATTCAGCAGATATCTGCAGCCGTATTATGAATAGTTGTGGTTCCACTTTCAGATTTCAGATGTGTCACAATTCTTGTTCAAGATAATACCACTCATTTCAAGATATCTGCATTGTCTTAAAATAAGTTTGAACTAGTATGAATGACATTGTACTTATCTTAAACTGGAGTTCTGCCTAGACAGAATATTTACAGATGGGCCTATCTTGAATTAAGTTTTGACTAGGCAAAATTACGTTGCCCATATCTGTAGTTACATCAGAAGCTACAGAAAGTGGTAATCAGAGGTGGTTTGGTTTTCAAGCATAGCTATTATGGTACTGTAACCATAACAGCTTGCTATCTGACAAGTCATTTCACTGCCATGTCAGGGCAGCCTGAGGCCAAAGTTCTAGCAAATTTTGACCACAAGCCTCTCATGAACGAAGCTCTTGTTCTCCACAGACTCCACAAATTGGCATTTTCTAACAATCTCATCCACCACAGCAGCCGCCATTATGCTGCTGCTAACACTTTGCTTTGCTGGGTCAGTATCGAGTGGGAAGTCTTTGCATGAGCAACCACATGCACATGCAACAATTCAGAGTAGTCATAATGACGTATGAGATGTCTGCAGCTATTCTTTGGACTAGTCAAAACTGGAATGCAATTGTTTTTACTGGTCAATATCAAAACATATCTTGATATCTTGAATATAAAAACTTCTGACTAGTCACAGTGTATTTACGACTAGCAGAATTACATTGTTAATAATAATAATAATGCATTGGTTTTATATAGCGCTTTTCTAGACACTCAAAGACGCTTTACATTGCATTATTCATTCACTCCCATTCTAGATGGCGGCAAGCCAGGCTGCCAATCTGCACAATCGGCCCCTACGACCACCACCAACCACTCACTCTCATACTGCATTCACCCAGGCTTCCTAGTGTTCCCTCACGGTCTCCTATCCAGGTACTGACCAGGCCCTACCTTGCTTAGCTTCCGAGATCTGACGGGATCGGGCATCCACAAGGCGCTATGGCCACATACCGCCTTGTTCATATCTGTAGTTTCAGTTCCAGATAGTCAGCTTCAGCTATTAATTGTTAAAACAGCTTGCTGGAGATAACAATAGGTCATCTGTCTGGATAAAGAGTTGTACTTCATTAGGTTGCCAGGCGACCAATGGAGACCCCAGAAATGCTGCGCCGTGCCAAGAAATAGTCAGGCCCCATTAAACCACAACTTGTATGCACTTTGTACGGATTAAATGATGTGTTAAGTGAGTGGGCTTTACAGGTGCTGGTAGGCAGATTTGTTGAATCCGTACAAAGGCAGGAGAGCTGTTTCTCCCAGTTCCCAGGTGTTGTGCTAAGCTATGCTAAGCTAATTTCTCTCTCGACCTTTCCCTTTACAGACATGGCATCAATTAATCATCTAACTCTGGACCAGAAAGGGGAAAAAACATATTCCCCCAAAGGTCAAACTATTATGGTACCAACCTTTTTTGATTTATGCCACAGCACTAACTTTCACACAATGAGCATGCACACACAAAGGTTCTTCATGCTATATATTGATTTAAAGGATACAGAAATGTGCAATTAAATAGGACTTAATGTTCGTCCCACTTATGATTTGGAGCATTAGGACAAATGTACAGAAAAGTAGCCCATTACTGTAATTAACAGTCCAGACATACTGATTTATATTATCACTAGCTCCTAATAGCCATGGAGGTAATTAGGGTGGCACTCTTTTACTCCTATTATTTCTGACAATTTCCAGATTACGTTCAAACTGGCCTTTAATCTCCCACACACAAAGCAGATTTACAATCTTTGATGTGAAACACGTTCAGGCCATGTAGCCCGGTGAGCATGTGCCTGTGTGGTTACAACACTCATCTGGCCCTCAGGTGTGAACTTTAACTCTTGTTACGCCGCTGACGCCCACCTGTCTGTCAAAGCCTAATTTGCCCACCTGTAAATATCATCAGGCCTTATAAATATTGTCTGACGAGCCAATCAGTGGAGCAATGTTTTATGGGATACTCTGTCTCCTTCAGAACTTTAGTTAAAGGAGGCGGGAGCACAACACTTTGATGGTACATTTCCTTGAAGCGGGGCCCCTTATTCAATTATTGCTTCCTTGTGTGGCTTTGTGTTTTATGTTGCATACAGACTGGAGGAGGCTACAGTAATAAATGGGGACACGAGGTTTCTCTCTTCTGAAATAGAAACCTGTCAACTGGGATAAAAATAGTTGCGACCAAATATGACTTCATACAGAATTTTCAGCAATTTATGCCTTGTTTTTCAGCTGCTTCAGATCCTTCAAGGTCTTGCTTGAACCACTATGGAAACTTATGTCTGTCAAAACTGCAAAAAGAGTGGGAGTGAGGTTGACTGGGGCAAAGGGACTTATTTAAATGGCTGCGGCCATTTTTTGAGCCTTTTCCCATAATGCACATTAAGTCAGAAACCAATTTAGGCTTCCAACAAACAGTACATTAGAAAAGCATTCATGAACAGCACTGAAGGGACATCCTATTTCTCAAATTAGTATCCTTTCTCCCACTGCCAGTCTATCCCCTTCAAATCCCCAAACCACCCTCAGTGAAGCTCACAAATGAGGCAATTAAATTCAGGGTTTCAAACTCCTTTGAACTACACCTTCTGTCTGAATCCTTTAATATTCCAACTGTGGGTTCTCAAAGCTCATCAGGGCTATTTAGTACCTTGGGCGCCCTTTTTAACAGAGACCACCAGCTCGCTTTTTTCTCTGTCATTCATTTCCTGAGGGGGGGAAAGAAAGAGAGACAGAAGGAAGTGAACATTTCGGCAAGTGAAATACCTCCTGTCTGTGATTCTTCTGTCGGAGGCAAATTTCCCATGTGTTTTCAAAAAAGAAAAAAGAAAAAAAAGAGGGATTAGCGCTCTGGACGCTCTCGTTCCAATTCCCTGTTCCATCCTGTCCCATCTAATCTCCTCTCTTCTCATGCCTATGTGTTTAGTAGGTTAGCCCTGGATCAAGTGACTGACTGTGATCCAATTAGCATCTAACACCATCTGACACAGTCCATGTGCTCCTGTCTTAAAAGCATGCCTCTGTTAGTTTAGCTACTTTTTAAAAACACATTTCCAGCACATTGCTTATGCCCGAAATACATATAGGTATCGCTTAATGTGCAGTCAGAGGGGTTTTAAGGAGCAACTAAGGTAGTTTAGTCAACTGACGAACAAATGATGCGCTAATGAATTGTGGTTATCTGGGAGCACGTGGGAAGATGAAGAAGTCAGGAGGGGACATTTGTAACCAGATAACAGGATTTCACAGCATCTGCACTGATCCAATTTATTGCTGCCCTGAGTAATACTAAGGTTAGGTGGAAATTCATCAAATAATTAGCAATGGAAATAACCCATGTGCCTCAGAAATCATTTATACACGGAGCATTCCTGGCATGATCATGTTTCTGCGTGTTTCATGTTTTCTTTTGATGTTTTCATGACATGTCAGCATTTGATGTATTCACTGTAGTGCAGAAATGCTCCATTAGGTCGTGTTTAGACTCATAATAGCCGTATTTCAAAAGACTGCAGGGCGTTATTGTTGTGTTTTGGTACACAAACAAGTGAGAAGATGAAATCAGAGCCAGAAAGTCCCGTTTTTAAAGACTTTGTGACTTGTTGTATAGTAGGACTTGAAACTAGGGCTGTCCCGAATAGCAACTGCCCTTCTTCGTAATGACTTAGAATACAGTTACTTGTTTACTATCACGGGTGAAGTAGAGTGTGACATCGGAGTTGGTAGGTCCACGTACTAGAACCTCGGCGACGATCGGCGGCACTATTCGAATATCAAATTATTATCCGAATACCACCACAACGATCAAATATTCAGATATTTGACTATTCGGGACCAGCTCTACTTGAAACCATGTGATATTATCCTCTTATTACACAAGATTGTACAGCTCCTGAAATGTTTCTTTGCAATAATAATTTTTCTTCTCAGCAATTCCAAGGGAAGCTGAATTTACAGAATGAACTATATCGTGCAAACACATAAACAAACATGAGGTGATCACTGCAGAGCCAACCAGAACAGCCTAAACCACCAACAAAGAAAGTTAACTCTAACTGGGTTCATACTTGACACATGCTTATCAGCTATCTTGTTCTGCACTGGCCTTCACCTGCAACACGAGGCAGCTGCATTGTACATGATACGGCTGAATCACACTTGAACTATTTTCCCACTAATGGTGTTTACATTCTTTCATTTACTGTGTGATTAGAGCAGCGGTGGGTTATGCACACACTTACAGAAGCGGAGTTACATCTGGGCAACTTCCATTTCTCCATGTCTCATTAGTGAATAGGAGACTACTGCAATCACCGTGTTTATGTTGGTTTGTTTACAGCAATGAAAAAGCGGAGATTGTGTAAGGAGGAGGTTTGCAGTGGAAATGCATTTGCTGGATATGTGCTCCTTACAAAGGAGGACTCACAATTATTATGCCAGAGCTACGGTGGATATGTAGCACTCGGTTGTGGCAAAAAGTTAGGACAGGATCTGCTTTCATTTAGCAGAATCTTTTTGAAAAGAATGAGGAGAGAGATTTTTATCCCACCAGCACTTAAAAAGCATAATTTTCTTTAACCCCTCCGTATTCGCATCTCTTAATAGGCTCCCTGTGAAATCCAGAATATAACTTAAAATCCCTCTCCGTTGTATCTTAAAGACCTCATGGTACCATCATTATCCCGATAGAAGACTTCACTGTCAGAGTGCAGGCTTACTTGTCCTTCTTTAATTTTCTAAAAGCAGAATGGGAGACTAAACCTTTAGCTTGGGTTCAGGAGGCAGACACCTTCTCTTCTCTTCTTTCAAGATCAGACTTTAAACTTTCCTTTTTGATAAATCTTATAGTTATAGCCGGCTCAGGTGACCCTGAACTATCCCTTAGTTATGCTGCTATACACCCCGGCTGCTTGGGGACCTCCCATGATGCACTTCTCCGCTCTTTCACTCTCTATGCATTTATATGCCACTATTACTTGCCATTAACTTTGTGTGTCTCTGTCCTCTGTCTCCTTGTATGTGTCTGCAGGTTTATGCTGCTTGTTTCTGATCTGTGCTTTCTGGCCCTAACAACCTGCCCAGTGTTTACTCTTTGTTATTTTTCTACTTTCATCTTTTCTCTCAATCCATGAGCCCGGCTCTGTCAGACGTTTTTCCTCCCTTCTGTCACCAACTTCTCACCTAAGGGGGAATGGTACGGTTTCTCTCTATAATATCATAAAGTGCCCTGAGATTACATATGTTATGACTTGGCACTATATAAATAAAATTGAAATTTCATGTTCCCCTTCCTCAGATCTTCCCATGTACAGTTTGCAATAGAGCACCAGAAGCGCCAACATTGAAAAATAATTTATTTCAGAAATGTACTGTGATCATATATTCATTCAGATTCTGCATGATAAGCTTTTTGTTGCGTACAATGAAATCACCCCACAGAGAGAAAGAAAAAAAAGTAGATGACATTATTTTTTTTTGCAGTTTTCTTTTGGAACTATGGAAACTAGAAACACACCACTGAGTCTTCACTATAGCGTTATGAGCGCGCCTGGCAGGTGGCTCGGACGGCGCCGAGCCCTCTGTGGCGTTACTCCAGGCAGGTTTTACAGTTTGCTGCAGGACAATCTCTTTATAAACAGACACACAGTGAATGATCTGTAAAAGCTTACGCACGAGTAGTGTAAGCACGCACACACGCGTCGGCATCTTGGACAGCACAGTCACACCTGAATAGTACAGAGTGGTTGATTACACAAAAGAAGGGGGGGAGGGAGAGGTGAGGCAATTCCATGACATCATCTCTTGGCGCAGGCTCAGCACTGCCCGGTGATAGTGATCAGTGGCAGGGTAGAGTTATCCAAGCAGGGAGGGAACAGGAAAAAAAAACCTCTTATCAAAATCATTACATTTAGGCAGAACCAGCAGCCGTGCCCACACGTGACAGTCCTCCCCGCCGACGACAGTTTTCACCTCTTAGGTTTCGAAGCGTTTCAGTAGACTGATGTGTTTATATGCGAGCCAGCAAAGGGTGGAATATGAAACATGGGTTATGTATGCAAATCGATTCACGGCCCACTTCTGTCGGGATTGAAAAGAAGGCTCTTGTAAGTGCGGGGCCGTCGCGATGCCACAGTCAAGGGCACCATCAGCAGTTCAGTCACAATTGGTGCCAGATATCATAAATAAGTGTTTCTCTATCAAGGCATCTTTGATCCACTGTAACACACTCACAAAAAAAAAGACTTAGACACTTTCACTTGGACAGATATACACTCATTCCATATATCTGCAGGATCCCTCAGGCACAGCACCGTCGCTGACATTTGACCCGTCGCGGCCAAATGTTATTCTATGGATTTGTGTGCTGAAGGCCAAAGAGTTGTTTCCATGGAAATGCATGATTGTTTTTTTTCAGTGTCCATTTTTAAACCTCTCCTGGCCAACACATTAAAATTCCTTCAATTTGGCATGAATTCCACCTCCACATCTGTCTTTTACCACTTCCCTTTTTTGTTGTTTTTACATCCAGTCCCAACAAATACTTGTCCTTTCACTTCCACTTTATGGCTCCATCATTTTGTGATATCAGTCTCCATCAGTGCAGAGTCTGCACTGATTTGATTGATTTTGTCTTCTAGGTACGTCTACTATATATATATTTATATATATATGTATATATTTATATGCGCGTGTTTTTCAAAGATTCTTGTGACTTTGTACAGACTCAAACAGAATACCGCTGACTACGATCCAAAACAAGTATCAAAAAACGAGGAAATAAATGATAAGCAAAAATCATGCACGTAGTTCAAAAGCAAAATAAAAGTGAATAGATGTTGCAGAGAATACTTTATCAACCGGTGAGAGAAATCAAAGTCTAAACTGGCACACTTCCACACATTAAACAAAAAAAAAGTGCTCCAAAAAGTCTGATGGTCTGCATATATCCAAGCTGGCTAAAGAAAAATAACACGGATAAAAAAGAAAAGTAATGAAAAGAACGAGGGATGTGGATGACTTGATTGGGCTGACTGTGCATTATACAATGCTATGTTCTCCTTCAACACGAGTTGGGTAGATATTTCCAGAAGTTTCTATGTCCTTTTTCAGCATTTTTCACACAAAGGAGGAGAAGCCAGCAATGGGAGCCCGTGAGCCGGGGGCTAGACTGCTCGGGGGCCTGTAAAGGGTGCTGTGCTGGCTGGGGGGGTTGGAGCT
>OMNN01097654.1:6088-30183 GCA_900302755.1 Chromis chromis
GACCCCCTAATAGCTAGTCTTACCCCCTTTGGCTGAAATAACTTCAGTGAGACACTTCTTGTAGCATCTACCAGTCTCTGACATCGGTCTGAGGAAAGTTTGCCCCACTCCTCAACACAGAATTCTTTCAGCTGTGAGATGTTTGAGGGGTTTCTTGCATTTACAGCTCGTTTCAAGTTACCCCACTGCATCTCAATGCGATTAAGATCTGGGCTTTGACTCTGCCATTCCAGGACTCTCCATTTTTTTTAGTTTTTAAATGTATATTCTTCAGTTTTAATTGTTACCTCCGCCAAGCGGAGGTTATGTTTTTGCCAGTGTTTATCTGTTTGTTTGTTTGTTTGTCTGTCGGTTAGCAAGATAACTTAAAAAGTTATGAACGGATTTTAATGAAATTTTCAGGAAATGTTGATAATGGGACAAGGAACAGATGATTACATTTTGGTGATGTTCTGGATTACCATCTGGATCCAGGATTTTGTTTTTGTGGAGATCACAATATGGGTGGACATGAGCTGCTTGGTGGAGGTCTGCGCTTTCCGAGTGCTTTTCTAGTTTAGTGATATTACTTCTATCTATTATATGAAATATCCATATGTCTAAATATGTTTTAAAAAAAACCCACAGGCTTTCATAGGGTGTGCTAACTTTTTCACATGACTGTATGTTTGATTTAGATATTTCATCTAAACACAGAAAAAAGACAACACTTGTTAACAGTTTTAACTTGATGTCGCATTGTCGATGTGTTGCATTCTGACCTGCAGCAGTGGAAAAGCCACTCCTTCTGCGTACACGCCATCATCGCCTCCTGCTCCTGGTTCAAACACTGCACGAGACGTTACTGCCACAACCACTGCATGGTCAGAATCCTTCTGCAGAGGAAACACAGAACATCTTCATCTGAACTTTTTTTATTCCATCTTTAAATCAGACAAGATGGCCTATGGACGTCTGGTCTGGAGAGAGTCCTGAACAAAAACTAGGAGGCTGTTTGGGTTGGAGGGAGTGCTCATTAAGTTGAATCTGCAAAGTAACTCCTAACTAAAGTTATCAGAAAAATAAAATATACAATATTTGGCTGGAGGTGACCAGAAATATAAACTAGCAGATAATGGAAATACTCAAGTAAAGTACAAGTACATTATAACTGTTCTTAAATGCAGTGCATGAGTAAATTACATCACATACTAAATACAATTTTTTTTTTCCCTTTTTCACGAAGTTAGTTTCAATTTTGTCCCATCCTGACGGGACGTTTGTATAAGTTAATTGTTTCAAATATTGTGTAGCACAACTGTCTCGAGTTATCACAGTTATGTGATGTTATATTGTTATATATTGCCTGAATGCAGTCTGCTGTAAAACCAGAAACAGTGGGACATGTCTGATGCTGGGTGGGTGTGTTTTGCGACATTGCTAAATAACATGCTTTCAGGTGAGTCTTACCTGCTTTACGTCGGTGTTCTGGACCGTGGAGACCATGTCCGCCGTCCAACTGAGGCTCTGTAGGTTTTAACAGGTAACTGTACGGACCTGTCCACCCTCACGACGCCGTACCTAACAGAAACACTCAAACTGATTCATAAAGTTCCTCCAGAAACAGGACGACCTGTTTTGGTTCCGCCCTGAACCCTGACGTTTGCTTTAAGCGCGCAGCGTGATGGCGTCACTTCCTGGTCAGGCTGCCCCTGGTCCCCCGCCCACAGCACTGATTACTGTGTCAGGTGGAGAAACACGGTCAGTTTGGCCCCCAAACCCCCCACATCTGGAATAACTGTCGGGACTGGGGACAGAGAAAGACCCGGAACGTGTCTCAGAGGAGTCTGGTCCAGCGTGGAGCGGCTCCGGAGCGGGTTTCACCCGGTTTCCAACGGGCTTGGACCGCTCACAAAGACAGGAGGGGAAAGTTTGCTTCTTCATCTGTGGTTTCACGGTGAGAAACTTCTCCTCTGTCCACTCTGTCCTTCCTTATTTACTGCCGATGTCCTCTTTGTACTGGGCAACTGAGGTGTCCAGGTGTGTCCAACCTGGACCCCGCGGACCGGCCGGGTTCTTGTAGGTCCTCCTTGAGGTCCTCAGGTGGGCTGTGGCTGATTGGCTGTCAGCTATTCGGGTGGGAGGGAATGTCTGAAAGTCTTAAGAAGCTTTAGGGCTGTGGCCATTAGGTAATTAATCTACTAGTCTGTGGCCACAACATTAAGTCTCAGCTGTTTCTCTGACTGAATAATCCGAGTCATTTGCTCAGTAAAATGCTAAACATTCAAGGTTTCCTCCTTGTCAAGTGACGATTTGAAGCAGTTCTTTGTTAAACAATAGAATTAGGACATTTTGACTGTTTATTGTAATTAAACAATATATTTAGTTAACAGAGAAAATAATCAGCAGATCAATTAGTAATGAAAGTGATTGTTGGTTACAGCGCTGGAAATTAAAAAAAAAAAAAAGCATTTAAATGTATTTCTCAATAAAGGGATTGGAGGGAATTTAAAATGTTGGCATTTAATTTTTGTATTATTATTTACATTCATATTATTTATTTTCTATCTTTATTTGTAACATTTTCTTTCATGTGCTTCAGACCAATGTTTACTGGATTTATTGATTGCATTATGAAACCTACTAATGCTTCATAGATCAGATATGCACCACTGATGAGAGGAACGTCTGTGTTGCCAAGTCGTAGAAAATCCTCCTCTTATTATCTTTTTACTTCATTAGAGACCTCCTAAATCCAGTGTTTGACCACTGTTCTTATGGAAAATGGCTGTAAATATCAAATTAAGAAATTAAGAAACCTCACACCCTTAATTAATGTCACACTAACATTTAGAACTACAAGCCCGAGAACTTAATAGAAAGTGTGAAACTAATAACTAAATATGGTTTAGCACACTGTGGTTTTCCACAATATGACTACCCGGAATTTTAAAAACTAAATTATAGCTAATCTGTAAAGCATTAGTAACTGATTTATTAGCCATTAATATAGCAATATTGATTACAGGTTGTAAACCAAAAAGTCTTCAATCTAGTTTGCAGAGATACTGACGGATTATTCAGTTTTATTTCAACTTGGTGGATTTCCCATAAACATGTTTATTGTAGCTCTAAGTGTCATGGTGACTTTGCACTCTCCACGTTCAGATGAATACACATTGTATAAATGGCTGTTCTGGTTGACTAATTTCTATGTTTGGTTTTGATCAGACCCAAAAACAATCAAACAAATCTTTTTTTTTCTTAATTGGAAAGCTGCTGGGAGCTTGCACTGGTCGCCCGACATATGCTTTTTTGTGTGAGGAGGAGAGTGAAAAGTTAGCACGACCTGTAAAGTCACCACATCCACATTAATGGGAAACATGCTTGGTTAAAGTAAACCATAATTCCCCTCTAAATGGGTTAATCCATTGATTTTCTGCTGCTTATCCAGGCCAGGTCACATGAATTAGAAGTACTGGAAAAATGTGATATAATATAAAATAATTTCAGGCCTTATACCTTCTAGTTTTCCTTTAGTTTTTTCATTTTTAATTCTGTCTGTCATTAAAAGGCTTAGATTTCACTTGCACAAACCTAAAGGTGCAAAACAGAAATAGAAGCAAACTGTTACCTGAGATCAGACTGTGAGTCAGTCAGTGAAATGGTCATTTTGTAAGAGAAGCAGTTTTTGTTAGTCAGTCAGCCACTATGCAGGCAGTCTATCAGTTTAAAATAGCTCAGTAAATACTCACATGTCCAGTAAACAGCAGTCAATCTGGCTTTCTGCCAGCCACTAATCTGTCAGTCAATGTCAGACAATCAGTGTCACAGTACAGTAACCATTAGCAGCAGTCAGACCAGCCAGTGTCTTTATCTGCCTGTCAGTCAGTCAGTCAGTCCTACCTGTTCAGACAGTAACCCTCAGAAGCAGTGAGACCAGTCAGACGGCTCACTGATCCTAAGACTGCACATACCTTCAGTCCTCTACAGGCGGCTGCATGCACTGCCGGTGTTTCAGAGCAGAGCTGTTGCTGAGGATGTCATGAGGTCAAACTGTACTGAAGTGAATTTTTTTGGGGGTGGGGTGGGGATTCTGGTTTCACTTCACCTGTTTATTAAGGTTTAAAGCTGTAATTCTATCTGATGTACCACCACAGTCCTATCAGGTGAGGGCGCTTGATCTTTCATCTCTGATTTCACCCACAGTAGACAGACAGTGGCTGTGGTGACTGTTCATATGAACTGTCACTGACTGTATAAGAGATTCTGTGGAACTGTTGTTCTCTTTTTTTTATATAGGTTTGGTCAACTTTGCTTTCTTGTTACTACAACTTGGAGTGACAGAAAGTGGACATTTAAAACCGTTTACTTGTTCTCAGTTCTCATTCCACCTGCAACACTCAGTCTTAAGGTTTTAAAACTGAGGTTTGAGGGAACGAAAGAAAGTCACTGGTTATGGTGGCAATAAATTCAGAGTCTCATCAGTTTCTAGCCCAATTTGTGTTTTCATTTCCTGGTAAGCACAAATCCTTGGATATACACGTTGCTTCCACCACAGTAAAATTATAACTTGTAGTTTCTTATGTATTCAATAGAATAGAATAGAATAGAAGTACTTTATTAATCCCAGGTCTGGGAAATTGTTTTGTCACAGCAAAGACATATAGCATTAAACATAAAAAACAGAAGACAAATATCTCAATAGTTGAGATATTGTTAACTTCGCTATAGAGGAAGAGAATTGGGGTCTCCAAATGCAGAAGAATTAATCCTCATACTGCAATAAATAAAGTTTCCACAGATTGTTGCGTATCATTACTCAGTTTATCTGTTTTCCTCGTCCTTTCTCCTTCTAGTCTCTGCAGCTCAGGCGTCAGTCATGTTAAGGTAGAGACCTGACTCGGCGGCGCCCACCATGCTGAAGCGTCTGGACAGGATCCGGTTCCGGGGCCAGAGACGGGATGAGTTCCTGGATCTGGCCGAGTCCCCCAACACGTCCGACACGGAGTGCAGCGAGGACGTCATGATGAAACCTCGCTTGTCCATAAGAGAGTCGGAGGAGCTGAGGGAGGTGGAGGGAGAGCAGCAGGGTGACGCTCAGGTGCAGAACCACACACGGGGAATCTGTATTTTTATTTATCCTAATTTAACTCAGTCTAGTTTGTTGTTGCTGATTTTGTTGACTGTTGTTGTCTCTAAGGCTGGTCCAGGATCATTTTCTGTAGCTCTCCAAGACGACTCAAGGACAGATTTAAATGAGGTCAAAGGCCACTTAGAAATCGCCTTGTTAGAGAAACACTTCTTACGTGAGTATTCTGTCAATTATATCTTCATATTGCTTAAGTTCAGTGTTCTCTGTGGAATTTATTTGTGAAAGCCAACCAATAAGAATCACTTCAGCTTGGTCAGATTGTTACCAACCAGTCAGACCCAGAGCCAGATATCTGATCAGGTATCTCTCCTCTCACTCAAGTGAACCTTAACTTATGATTGTTTTAGTCACACTGTTTTTCACATTTTACATTTAAAAAGAAAATAGAAACAATGAAAGTCCCTTTAAGCTGTGCAGAAAGTATTGATTAGACACTGAGTTATCACAGCTCCTCAGACATCAGTTCATCATCAGAGTCAAACGTCCCACAACACAATGGCTCGCCTGGTAATCTGTCAATACACACACTGCTGACCCCATTTCACATACATGCGGATGTAGCATTAAATAAAGCGGTCATGTTTCTCTTTTCAATTAAAGTATTTAGTACATCATCTCTGGTGCTACGTTACCCACAGTGTCTAGCTTGTCTAACTGATTTTTCTATGGTGAAAATTTTTAGCAGCCCTGATGCTAAACGTGATGTAGGTTATAGTTAATAATTGAAAGTGTTACGTAACAATATGATTTATATTCCAAAATATATTTATAAATATTTATTTCATCTATGTAATATACATACAGTTGCTTCAGAAAGTATTCAGAACCTGTCACTTTATTGTGTTGTAGGTTTAATTTTAAATCGATAAAATTGACATTTTGTCGCAATAATCTACTCTCAGTAACCCATAATGACAATCTGACGTAAAAATCAAAAACTGAAAATTTTCTTGTGGAAAAGTATTCTGTCCCTTTGCTTTAGTACTCCAAGCTGTGGTCTGATGCATCCTGTTAGCTTTAATGATCTTTGAGATGTGTCAAGGGCTTGATTGAACTTGATTAGCAAACTGAATTGATTGGGCATAGTTCAGAATGGCACACACCTGTGTGTGTGTATAAGGTCCCCCAAGTCACACTGGATGTCAGGACAAAAACTAAACCACCAAGTCCAGCTGTATAAGAAGGTGTTTAGTCAGAGAGGTGACCAAGAACACAGCAGTTATTCTTAACAGAGCTTCAGACGTCCTCTGCAGATGATGGACTACCATCTCAGCAGGACTCTATCAATCATATCTTTATGGCAGAGCAGCTGGACAGAAGCTGCTCTGAGGGATATGACGGACTGCTTTGAGTAAACAACATTTCAGAGCATAAGGAAATAGATGCTCTATTCTCTAGTCTGATGTGGCAAAAACTGAATGCCCTGGACAAGCATTGCTTGTACCTGTTAACACCATTTCTACAGTGAAGCATGGTGGTGGCAGCATCATGCTGTGAAAGACCTTTTCATCAGCAGGGTCATGAATACTGGTTTGAACAGAGGGAAGGATGAATACAGCCAAATATAGAGGTCTCTGAAAAAAACCTGCTTCAGTGTGCAGAGACTTGTTCTCTCTGTCAGTGGCTTGGCTTGCTTGACGTGAACAAGCAAGCCAAGACAATACTGGAGTGGCTTCAGGATAAGTCTCTGACTGTCCATGAGTGACCTAATCTAAGCCCAGACTTAATCCTCATCTGTAGAGAGACCTGCAGAAAAAAATCACCTATAATCTGACAGACTGACAGAGAGAACATGTTTTTACTTTGTAATTGTGGGTTATTGAGTGGGGACTGATGGAGAAAAAATGTCAAATCTACAGCACAATGAAGTGTGAAATAACCGAACAGGTCTGAGTACCTTCTGCAGCAACTATATATTGGTGCTGATATACTTCGGGAAAATTACCATGCTGCACAAAATGTAACAGTGAAACAGACTGAGTGAGTCTCCACTGTGACTATTCTGCATTAAGAAATATTGTGCATTTCAACAACATTCAGACAACTTCTGCTCCTGCATTGTGCTGAGAACTGATCTAACCAGCACCGTTGTGCAAATGGATTTTTGTCACACTGCTGCAGATAAAAAAAAATCTCAAATTTTCTCCCGTCTCTGTCAGGCCTGCACACTGTTTTTATAATACCAAACTGTAAGATATTTGCTAATATACAGGAGTAAGGTGATCACAGGCACAGATATGAGTTTTGTCCATTATCCAGTAATTGATGAAACCAGAGATGAAATCCATCAGTGGTTTGACTGAGAGGAGAAGGGCTGAATGTTCCTCTTGCTCATGATGGTTATTCGGTAAAGGCTTGATATGTTTTAAATTTACCTTTTAAATTTGAAAGTACCAAAATATATATGAAGGCAGAGATCAGATTCTTATTATCTGACACATCCTTGTGTTACAGAGGAGGAGCTGAGGAAACTTAAAGAGGAGTCTAATGTGGAGTCATTGAGACTGGAGCTGGAGAAGGAGCGCTGCAGACGCACAGAGCTGGAGCAGAAGATGAATGACGCCGCCCTGAGATCCAGGTGGGTGCATTGACTGTATGGCCAGACCATCTGTTACGTCACCCACAGTTTTCCTGAGGAGCGGTTTTGAGGCTCAGTCTCGTGGCTCTGGCCGTCTTGGGAGTTCCTGACTCCTCCTATCACCTGGCGAATCCAAAATGTACAAAGAGGTGGAGTGTCAATAGAGCTGAGGTGGTTCATGCAAACATCTCTGTGTCACCCACCTGTCACTCAAAGCAATGGCCTTAATTGTGCATGGTTTTAAGTTATAATACAGTTAGGTGAGTTATATTGAATTCACCCCGGTCATTAATGAGGAAATTAGCTTTAGAGACTGTGATTGCTTTTTGTACCAGGCTGTAAATGTGTTTATTTCTGCTGTGAAGTCAGACATTTTAACATGGAGGTTTATGGGGATTGACTTTCTTTTGGAGCCATCCTCAAGTGCATATTTGAGGAACTGCATTTTTTGGCACTTCTGTGTTGGCTTCATTATTCAGCCTCAGAGGTTGTGACTTTGGTGAGTTAATTGAAAAAAACCTCATTCAATTAGCTTGTCTGTCTGAAACAGACTGGAGGCTGTGGGGGAGCAGAGCTTGTTTCAGTAGGTAACTGAAATTCATTTCTGTTTGTTAACAGACTTGAAGACTCACCTTCTCAGACACCTAAAGTCCAGCCCCCTCCTCCACCTGCAGGCGGCAGCACTGGTGAGCTACACCCTCTAACTCTGATGTTTGTTCACCTCTGCTCTGTGTTCAAGAGAAATTGTTTGAAGTGGGAAAATAGAATGTATTGAACTGTCTGTATTTTTTGCCTTTTTCTCTCCTCAGACAAACAGAAGGAGACTCTGTCCAACAGCTTCCTAAAATGGCTTTACGATCGATTTGGTGTTTATATTGAAGATTTCCGCTTCCAACCGGAGGAGACGACGGTGGAGACAGAGGAGCCACTGAGTGCCAAGAGGTGAGGACAAGTCCGAAACTGTATGTGTAGAGATTATTCAGCGCACAGCAGAACTATGATGTCAAGGAGCTTCACTTAATGAGCTATTCTTTGAAAACTGAGCCAGCAGACTTGTTTACTATCACACTGACCAAAAGTAACTAAATAATCACCTTTTTCGTGAGTTCACTACTTTGTTCTTCTATGTCATTTTTGAGACCACCATAGATTTACACACTCAGACAGTCTCATTAAGAGGCAGATAATAAATAAATGTTGTTAAAATGGAATGATTTTAGATACACTCTGAAATCTAAATGATTATCTGGTTTCTGATCCACAGACTGACTGAAAACATGAGACGACTCAGTGAGTATTTCTTTAGCAAATCTAATGTGTAATATTATCTGGAGACAGTGAGATGTACAACTGGGTATCATTTGTACAGCTGTGATTACAGATTGCATGTTTGATGATGACAGAAGCAAGAGGAGACATGCACAAACTAAAGAGTCGGGGTCCAAGAGTGGACCCCTGGGGGACTCCATGTAGCATGTCAAATCATATCACTACAATTAGGTTTCTGAATATCCGTCCATTTAAAAGCTGCTCAGTTACACAGTATGTATATAAGTGGGAGCAACATTTTCTGAGCTTCTGGAGCTTCTGATACAACACGGTATTAACAGTTTGGGTTTGGGGCGAAATGCATGTTTCCTCCCAGTTTTATTATGAGAAGTTATGCAGCTTCTTTATGATTATTCTTTAATGTGGTGGGAGTATCACCTCGGACATCCCATGTCCAGCTCTGATGTGGCAGATATATTAAATAGGGAAAAACAAACCTGGACCAAAGGCACAGGGCTTTCTGTATACTTTCGGTCAACTCAGAAACACCTTACTTGACTTATTTAACAGCTTTACCTTAAAACAGACAAAAGGGACATCTGGACGGAGCTGATGTTCTTTGTCATGATATATTCTAGGTCTGTGATTGGTCAGCTGGTCTGCTATTGTTTTTCCAGAACGAGGATTCAGACCTGTGACCAACTTCATGAGGAACCTCTCTGCCTTATCCAGCTGGTACTCCGTTTACACGTCGGCCATCGCCTTCATTGTGAGTCCACACAAGGACAGATAAAGATGGATCTTAATACACCTACCAGTAATGATGAGACTTTGAAATATATTCTGCCTCAGAAATACACTTCATGTGTGTGTATGTTCGCCACAGGTGTATATGTATGCAGCGTGGCACGGCTGGGCCATCCCCATGTTTCTGTTCCTCGCCATCCTCCGTCTCTCCTTGAATTACCTCATTGCCAGGTCAGTGCAAGTTCTGCCCGCTTCCTGTCAACCAGTCACACAGTCACAATCCGATCCAGACTAAAGACAGAAGTGTTATGGCTCTGTCTGACTGTAAATTAGGTCCACATTCAGTGCAGATCCTTTGCTGTAATAATGTAAAGTGCAGCATGCTTACTTGTTTAAATGTTTTTTTAGTTAAAATAATGCAAAACCCACTTTTGCTCCTTTGTCTCAGTTTGAATTCAGAAAGATGGAAATTGGAGAAAAAAGCATTCTTTGTACTGCTGCCCTGTTTAACTTGAAATGGACAATGGTTTACATCATCAGCATATTCTCCATGTTAAATCACATTTGGTACATGGCCTTCTGTGCTGTAATGCCAAATCTGGTGCAAGCAACACCATGAGCAGTCTAGTAATGCTGTATATACAGTGTTCAAATGTCACCATGTTTTTCTAATTTTGCATTCTGCATCATTATACCAAATAACAAATCTGACAACAGATGCTGCTGTATTGCTCTTGACTTATCCTGTGTTAATCTGAGTTCAAACCATTAGCCCACACCAACATTATGAAATAAAATAAACGACTGTAAGGAGTTGTTTTACCCTCAAGTAACATTGTATTAACTTCACCTGTCTCTCCTTTCCTCTGCTCTGGTCCATGTGTGTCTGTTTCACCCACAGCAGAGGACCAGCTGTTTCAATGGGAGGAACACACATTCACTAATGTGCACTAACATGTACAGCCTGCTGGACCAGTTGATACTATATAGAAACATGTATTACAACACATACAGAGGGAGTGTGACTTTGTCTGTACGTAACAAATAGATGTTTGCTGCCATACTAAAGCTGTATTTATGTTCAAAATCTTGTATATAGAAACTTAAAGTAGTTAAAGAGGAAACTTAGGGAACGTTTAATACATTTTGAAAATTATATAAATTTAATGGAGTAAAGTGCTTCAGTCAGGGGAAAAAATATTTTCAAGGAGTGATTCATTTACAAGAAAAAGGGATTTGTTTAGTTATTTTGGTACTGACTCGTAGTTTTTGCATTTACAGAGTGAACCAGTGAGCAGTACACACATTCAGGATTCTAAAACACCTGATGACTCTGATCAATTTGGATTCTGAGTTTTGACAGTTTGACAGATAAGCATCATGCCACTCCCAGAACACTGATTGTCTCCTAACAATGGCGCATGTGTACATACCTGAGCTACTTTGACCAGGTTCAAATAGTTATGTCCAGATTTGATCAGTCAGAGCATCTGACAAACACAAAAGCTCGGTACCTTTAATACTACAAGACACTTTCAGAAGTTTTTTCGAGTCCACACCTTGGCAGGTCGCAGCTGTTTTAGCGGCATGCAAAGGACCAACAGCATATTAGGCGTTGTTGGTCATAAAATTTTGGCTCAGTGTAGGTATGTAGTGAGTTTGAAATGATCTCATCTGTACCTGTATGTTCTCATGATACTCTAAGGGGCTGGAGGATCCAGTGGAGCATTGTACCCGAGGTCTCGGAGCCACTGGTGAGAAATCTTTCTTTACTCCTGCAGGCTCTTTATCTTAAGTTCAGTGTTTAGACGTGAGAGGGATTCATATGAAGCTGGCTGTATGTCCCAAATGAACAGTCAAACAGCTCCATCTGCTGTGCAAGTCACTGCACGTACAATAAAATAGAGGAATTAAGCTTAATTACTCATTGCCAGTGTTTCCTGTAATATCAGGTGTGACGGTGGCAGGCATCAGTGTTTTATATATATCTGTCTTGATTAACAGGAGCCTCCGAAAGAAGACCTGACAGTGTCTGAGAAGTTCCAGCTGGTTCTGGACGTTGCTCAGAAAGCTCAGGTGAGACACGGCGGACAGTCAGAGGCTGTAAGTCACAGCTGATGTCTCCCATCACATTTAATTTTGTTTCTATTTTTTTATTTATTACATTCCTGCAGAATCTGTTTGGGAGGATGGCCAACATCCTGGAGAAAATAAAGAAGTGAGTCTTCTTTCCAGTTTAGACAGAACTGATCAGAACTAACGGTCTATGCGCCGAGTTTGCCTAATTCACTGTGTGTCTTTGTGTGTGTGTGCAGTCTGTTCATGTGGGTTCAGCCGGAGTTGACTCAGAAGCTGTACGTTGGTCTGTGGGTGGCCTTCATCTCCTCGTGCCTGCTGCCGTTCAAACTGCTGGGATTCATCATAGGTACATCATATATAAAATACACACTTTCATACAGTTTTTTTTTGTTTTCAATCAAGTGAAATCAGTGTGGCCCTCCAATGTAGAATCTCCTTCAAACTACAAACAGGCACATACAACAACAAAAACAAAACACATTTGATGGTGGAAATGTAGCAAGGAGCTCTAATAACTATATCTCAAATAGAAGTAGTCAACCAAAACTTCCAACAGCCTTTTTAGAGACAAAACACACTCCACACAATCATACAGACGTGCATTTTGGCAAATTAGTACCATTAAATCTACGCTGAAGAAGCTTTTAGCATCTCCTGTTTACATTGCACTGACAATCATCACTGGATCACTGCAGAACATTTTAAAACCTGGAAATTCTAAGTCGTTTTGAAGTTTTTTATGATTTCTAAGTGGATTTACAGACATACTTACCGATGAACATCAGAGATAATGCCATCCATAGGAAGTTAGATTTCTTCTTTTGGTCTCAGTTTATTCTATGAAGGGACTTGCTAGATTATATTTAATGGAGGGATTTTGACCATTTCTGTCGGAAGAAATACTCTAAATAAAATGACAGACTAACAAGCAGCTTTGACGTATTATAATCCTGTTACTCATGTTTGCAGATTTACACAGACAAACTGATCATCTCAATGGAGTCATGTTTGTTCCCAATATTAACTCAGACTGTGGATGAATGTTACTGAGTGCATATTTAGTGCTGCTGAGTAAATCTGATTTGAGTCTTCTTCCTCTTCAGGTGTGTATGCAGGTATCAAATTCTTCATCATCGACTTCATCTTCAAGAGTTGTCCTAAGCTGAGGCAGCGCTACGACACCCCCTACATCATCTGGACCAATCTACCCACCGACCTGCAGCTGAAGGAGCGCAGTAACACTATGCTGAGCAGACGGGTCAGTCCAAAACCTGACACACATCCACACACACAGAGCCGTGCATTGTTCCATTCATCTGCGAGCTACATGACAGGAGGAATCCCTTTAGTGCAGAAACATCTTTGCCAGCACAGACTGGATCAGTGTGTTACTGGTTCTTACTGGTCCCAATTGCTTGGTTTCAGTTGTCTGAGTTGATGTTGGTGTTTTTCTCTCTCAGCTGTCTGAGTGTGAACAGGTAGGATCCTGCTGTGTGTGTGTGTGTGTGTGTTTAATTTACAGTCACAGTGTGGAGGTCAGTAGTGTGTGCTGTAGTTGAAGATGCCATCAGCTTTGACGGACATCACTTAGTGTAACCAATGAGCTGCTGTTTCTCTTCTGACAGAATCAGTAGCGATAGTCTGTCTGTCTGTCTGTTCAGCTGAAACTCTGTTCTAGAGGAGACATCCCCACACCTCCTAGTCGGTGTCCTGATCTCAATCCTGCCTCTCTTTAGATTTAAATGACCCCATGACCTTTCCTCGTGCTCCACCCTCAGGACAAATGTAGGTCAGATTTCTCCTGAATTTGCAGGTTTTGCCAAAATTTGCCCAGATTTTTGACTCTGTACATAAATGTTGTGATGACATGTGGCAAGACCTGATGCCTAAGTTCAGGTAAGATAGGAGTAAAGTTTTGTCATCTTCTTGTTTCTATTGAAGATTTACTTTAGCCCAATCAGGCTGATAACAACGGTATATTGATATTTACAGTTAGTGTTAACACTAATCAAATAATGATTTGTTTGCCAGCAATAATTTTCCTTGCACAATCCGTAATACATATAAACATTTGTAACAACACGTGCACTGAGCTGTACGGTTCACACTTTAAAGTAAATTTGTCACTACTGTCTGGGGGACAAAATGTTGTTGTCATCATCTATCTGAAGTATAGCAATTTCGCTCTTCAAGTTCTTATTATTTTCAGCCCACACATACTATGTTACTGATACTCTGATTGATCCATAGATATTATTTACCTGAATTTAATTTTTCGCTAACCTAAAATTTTCTGGTTGGATTCTACCTTCATGCTGCTCTACATGAATTCTTCAAAAGAAAAGTTGTAGATTTTATCCTAAAAAGTTTCATATTTTTGTCCTAAAACACATATTAACAGATATCAGTAGAATGACAGCAAAACAATTAAAAATAGAGCCAGCCACAGTTTATTTAAAATCCTGTTGTAACAGTATTACAGAAAATGATCTTGTTTCCGAGATGGTGCATCCCCAAGTCTTTGGTCTAAGTCTCAATTTAATTACCCAATCACCTTTCTTCTAGCACCGCCTCATGACATGATTTTTTCAAACCTTTTTCAGTTTCGTATCAAAAGTTAATTTGTTTTGTTAATTTGTTAATTTCTGGGTCAGATTTTACTGCCATTTATGGGCTTTTTTTTTTTAAATGGAGGTTTTCAAATGCTTATGCTGGTTCTTTCCTCCAGCACACCCACGTTCAGGTGGAACCAGATTTTATCATAGAGAACATACACAGAACAGCATTACATTTTTTTCAATGGTAGGTCGCTGTAGCCCAGTTTGACTCCACCCAGTGAAATACATGTGAATGAGTTTTAAAATGAGGAAGAGATCCTAACAATAACAGTAAATGTAAATGTTGCCCAGCAATAATCACTGCAGTTGCATAAACGGCTTATTTGCTCCAGCCCACACAGGACAAAGGTTGTTTGTTTATATTGTCTGTAGTAATTACTGCAGAGACATTATCAACAACTCACTTATGACATAAAATAAAAGTTATCATCAACACTGTGACTCAGTTTGTCAAACAGCTGTGAACACACCTAGACAGGTGAGTTGTCAGCTCAGCTGTGTAGTGCTACACTGCTACAATCAATTCAGTTCAATTCAGTTTTATTTATATAGCGCAAATTCACAACATATGTCATCTCACAGCACTTTACATAGTAAGGTTCAGACCTTGCGAATTATACACAGAACAGAAAACCCAACAATCCAAAGTTGCTTTTGGATTCCCTATGAGCAAGCAGTCAGCGACGGTGGGAAGGAACCCAAAAAAAACCTAGGATAGGGGAGAACCAGGCTCAGGGAAGGCGGCCATCTGCCTCGACCAGTTGTGTTGGGAGTGGGGACGAGGGGAGAGGGGATAACAGGAGAGGTTTGGGGTGGGGATGGCAGTATAGCCATAGGGGGTGAGGCCAGCGGCTGCAGATCAGAGACGTGTAGCTCCAGATCCAGAGACATCCGTGGAGAGAACGAGCACAGGAACTCGGTGGGGGGAAACGCAGAGTTAGTCTGACTGCAGTGATGCTAAGGATGCTTCCACAGCAAAACTTCGCCTCCTGCCAGTGTGCTGATCTATTATCTGCCCCGCCCCTCCTTTGTCCACCTGTTCAGGTTCCTGCGGCGGGGGGTCGAGGCAGCGTCACTGCAGCAGCTCCTCTGGGCGTCAGCCGGGACGAGGACGGAGGACGATACTACAGCACCAAGAGAGGAGCCTTTCATGAGGTGTTCAACCTGCCGGAGAGCGAGCGTCCTCTCACAGGTGTGTGGGGGAGGGTGGAGTTCAAGGATTAAGTTTTTATCCCCTCATATTTTTCCCGTGTGATCTAAGAGGCCTTTAAATGCGATTTGACAACTACAAGCGGCTGTCATGTGTCTTTTACTCCGAGTGGCTTCTGTCTAGCTGCTCTACTATAGAGACCTGATTGGTGGAGTCCTGTTGAGTGGTTATCCTTCAGGCTGGTTCTCCATCTCTGCAGAGGACTCCTGATGCTCTGTTAAAGAGACTGTGGGGTTGTTGATCGCCTCCCTGACCAATGCCCTTCTTACTTGGTTACTTAGTATGGTCAGATGACAACCTCTAGCATGAGTTTAGGTGGTTCAAAACATCTCTCACTTGACATTCAGGCCCGTGTATTTATTCAGTTAACATGCCGTCTGAAGATTTATCTTCAGTATAAATGTCCAAATGCTTTATTAAGGTCATCCCATTGTCAGGAATTTAACTCTAAGTACCAGGAGTGTTGTAATCACTGCATCATTGTTTCAGTGTGTGAGAACGGCTGGCGCTGCTGCCTCATCAACAGAGACAGGAGGACACCGACAGACTACATCCGCAACGGAGTCCTCTACGTCACCGAGAAGTAAGTCCCCCACACACTGTGTGAATTTTAAAGTATTGCTTTAGAAATGGTTAATGGGAAAACTCTGCAGTGTTGCAAAAAAGCTTGTTTGAAGTGATTGGTGACATTTCTGAAAATGAGTTAATGTGGATAATGGGATATAGAAAGACTATAATCAAATAAGTTCTGATGTAACAAGCATTTAACTCACACCACTTATCAGCTGTTTGCGCTTCTATCGTTGTCTCCACCTTCAGACAACAAACCTCTCCCAGACATGCATTTCATTCTGTTAATCTGACGGCAGTTTAACATGTCAGGCTAAAGTCTGAATGTTCACCCTGGTCACGTTTCTGTAAAAGTTGCTCCAGCAATCTTACCAGGTCGGACCTAGTTACATTTCTGTATCACTTTTTGATGCATTTTGCTCTACAATTTCATATCTATTAGGCAACGAAATAAATGTCCATAATAGTAAAACTTTACTGCGATAAAAACAGACATGAACAGCTTAAAGATTAATGATGCTCATCAATAATGACTGTGATCTGAGTGTTTTTCCTCACAAGATGTCAAAAGGAGCTGAAGTTTGTTTCTTCCAGCTTTGTGGAACTGTTGGCTCAGAGTTTGTTTAATACCTGCAGCATCAGACAGCAGCAGGATCCATATGTGTGCCGCCAAAGAGGGAGATTTGTGCATATTTGCACACAGAACCACAGCGCTGTTACCTTAATTTAATTATTATAATAAATAATTATTCCAGAGGATCAGTGCGGGTTAGAATCTGACAGCAGGTCACACGGTGTAGTCCTACATGTCTTCACATCAGACACACTGTCACACACAGTATAGCAGTTTAGTTTCCAGCTGTTTAGGACTATTTCTTCATAGTTAATTACAAACCTGCAGCATCAGACAGCGAGAGAGAGCTGTGTGCATTTACACACGATGCAACAACAACAACGGTTCATCAATTTAGGTTCAACTGTAAATGACACGGACTAAGGGCCGATCAGGACCTAACAGCAGCTGTGAACTCAGGTGAGCTGTCACTCAGAGTTACAGTTTATCAGCTGCAGTTTAATATTTAATAACAGTAAATGTAAATGCTGCCCAGCAATAATCACTGCAGGTACATAAACGGCTTCTTTGCTCCAGCCCACACAGGACAAAGGTTTCATATTTTGTCACATCGCTGCCATCCTCAGGTTGAGTTCTGAACTTTCAGTTTGAGGTATAAGAAATCAGAGATAAACTGGGCTGTTAGTTGTTTGGACACTTTGACCAGCAGTTTAGATTTAATGTGTTGCTGCATTTTATTTTATACATCACTTTGTCTAGTCTCGTGTGAATTACACAAATTGCGAGCATAACGAGGCTCTTTCCTGCACTGTGGTGTGTATGTCTGAATAAGGCTGTGAGGAACATAACCGGAAAAGTGACCTGTGAATGACTAGAATGCTGTCAATTTAACACATTGTTGAAGCCAGCAAATGTCCCCATGTCTGCAAGCGACAAAAGAAATATGTCCAATACCAGCTGACATGAAAAAGTAATTACAACATGCCCTATTAAAACCTATTCTCAGTTTTTCTCTCGTAGATGGCCAAAGTTTTGTTTCTTCTCGTCTGAGGTTTTTCAGCAATTGGCAAACAACTGGCTGCATTCCAAATCACTTCTTTTTTCTTTTCACTTGTAGTAAATACTGCAGCTGTCCTTACAAACACATAGTGTTTCCTGCAGTATGCATACAATTGGGATATTCTACTTGATGATAATGCCCTCTCTGTCATACTCAGTGTGTATGACAGGAGTTAACAGTCTCCTGTGTCTCCTCAGTTACCTGTGTTTTGAGAGCTCCAGCTCCAGGTCGGGATCCTCAAAGAGGAACAAAGTCATCAAACTGCTCGACATCACCGACATCCAGAAGGTATGTGTCTGCTGCAGGAAGATGATACCTTAAAAAAAAAAAGCTACATAACATTGTTATTATTAACAATATATATTCCATTTGATGTGTTGATAATCATTGGGTAACTTTCCATCTAGTTTGTGTCCTGCTAGTTTCTGTATGTAATCTGTCACTGACGATCTTTGATTGGACTTTTGGAAGAGATGGCGCATGCTCCTGGCATTTACATTCCATGTCCTGAGACAATCCAGCTCCACTACAGCAGTTACTGTCATAATAGATCCACAGCTCGGCAGCGTAGGCCCTTATAGAATCATTGTTCTTGTTGTGTTCATGGAGCTTCGCGTTAGCTCATACAGGCACGGAGTCTGGTCAGTCACAAGGTCTATGCTGTCCAGTCGCGCTCATAGTCAGTCCACTCGTCCCTATTAGCGTGCCTTATAACTGAGGCAGCGTTCATTCATTTGGCCCGCTCTGTGCTCGCCACATCGCTGCTACATCACCTTCGATCATCAGCTTCGATCGTCAGCTTCTCCTCCTCCTCTCCAGCCTCCTCCTTGTTATAAGAAGATCTGTGCATGCATAGATTTGTTGCTGTTCAGACTGTTCCATTTGTATTTTAAACAGTGTCAATATCAGGCTCTGCTGGGGGTTTTGTGATGTCAGGGACTGTCTGTGTCATGCTTGCGCAGATCGTTTCAGAGCATCACTCAAGCAGAGTCACCACCAAACATAACATGCATGTCAGTCTGAAGTAAATGGTTAAATCTGACCAAGTGTCCTGTCTGAAATATATTCAGATAACAACTTCTTCTAATGCCTTGTTTCTTTCATTTATAACCCTGTTAGTTCTATGCAGTGTTTGCTTGTCTATGCTGCTGTTAGAAAAGATATGTGACACTTAAATCATGGTGGTTTATTCTTTACGGGAAATAATAATAATAAGCTTTATTTGTATAGCACCTTTCCAAACAAAGTTACAAGGTGCTTTACAACAGCAGAATAAAAAGGCAGAGCGACGGGGCCCTGAGAGCAAAGGCCTGGTCGCCCTTGGTTTTCAATCTAGATCTTGGAATCTCTAATAGGGACCCACCGGAGGATCTCAGGCTACGCCTTGGCTCATATGGGACTAAGCAGTCTTTGATGTACTCAGGGGCCAGTCCCATCCGGGCCTTAAAAGTGATCATTAAAATCTTAAAATGAATTTTAAAACGCACAGGTAGCCAGTGTAATGAAGCTAAAATCGGGGTTATGTGGACTCTTTTGTTAGAATTTGTGAGGAGTCTGGCGGCAGAATTTTGAAAAAGCTGAAGTCTGGAAAGATTATGTTTACTTAGGCAGGAGTAGAGTGAATTACAGTGATCTAAACGGGATGTGATGAATGCATGAATGACAATTTCCAGGTTCTTCGGAGACAGAAAGGAACAGATTTAGGAGATTCTGTGTAGTTGGATGAAACAGGACTGGACAGTTGTTTTAACATGCTGACTAAAGTTGAGGTTACTATCAAAATATATATATTTTAATCAGCTGATTAAAGATCTGTATGTGATATGATGTGCTCTGACAGAGACTTTTAACAGTAATAAAATATGATTCACAGCAATCAAAACACCTTCATCCTGTGTCGACTAATAATGTTTCTTTTTTTGACAGAAGTTACGCAGCAGAGATGAAAATCCTGCCTCCATGAAGCAAACTGCAATCCCTTGGAAACATCTTAGCTTCTAACAAGCCTTTGAAAGAGACTACAGACTGTTTCAGAAAATGACAGCCCTGAATGGGAGAAACATGTATGCATGAGACAAACCAAACACAGTGAAGCTGCTCCACAGAGCTACTTAAACTCAACAGGCCCTTGCTTTCTTTCCTCCACTCACATGAAGCCGTAGACAGACGGCATGTAGTCCCAGGAGCCGAGAAGGAAAAACGAGAGACAGGTGAGGACAAACAGGCTGCCGATGTACATGAAGAGATACTGAGCGATGAACCACCAGAAGCTGGCTCGCCGGAAATTCACCGGGATGTACTGACGCTGGAGGAGGAGAAACAGAAGCACAGAAAGACATTAAATAAAGGCATAAAAACAAGACATTATACTCGGATATGTACCGTCTGGATCCCAAAGCCTGCAACCATGTTTGAAATGCATGTTATTGTTTTTAAAAAATGCCCAAATGGCACCATTTAGCAGAGCCAGAAACTCTAAAAACAGAAAGACTCATTGGATTTTTTACTGTCATGCTGCTCAATTGGAAAACTTGTCTGTTCTACACGTTTCCACAAAATCACACACAAATGAACCGTTTACACTAACCAGACTTTTTAAAGAAATAAAATGATTCCGCTCCTCCGTGTATCGGAGAAGCCATTAGTGATTCAGCTGGCTGTGTTTATACAGAGCAGAAAAGAGCCAAGTATGAAAACTAAATAAAAACGAAAGTAGTAAAATATCCATAGTATGTAGAGCAGGGTTCTCAAACTGCGGTCCTTGAGGGCCACTATCCTGCATGTTTTAGATGTTTCCCTCTTCCAACACCTGATTCAAATGATCAGGATCGTTATCAGGCTTCTGCAGAGCTTGATGATGAGATGATCATTTGAATCAGGTGTGTTGGAAGAGGGGAGCATCTAAAACATGCTGGATTGTGGCCCTCGAGGACCAGGGTTGGGCACCCCTGATGTAGAGTAACCATGTTTTTCCTTATAACAGTATTGTAGGCACTTTAAAAATCCAGTTTTACTGAGTTCTCTCTACTTCTAGCCATGGTTGTGCTATTTCAAAAATGGTGCAGGACTTTATATTGCAGTGAAAAATTAGGCTACAGTGAGTAAAAATGTGACAGAAAGGCTTTGAAGTAGGTGAAAAAACAGGACAGCAGTAGAAAATGGAGAGAAAAAGACTAGGGATGCAAATTATGAACAATTTTCTTAACCAATAGTCAGCGGTGTTATCAATCAATAATTCCCCCTCCCTATCCTAGGGTTTTTTTTTGGTTCCTTCCACCATCACTGACTGCTGCTCATAGGGAATCCAAAAGCAACTTAGGATTGTTGCATTTTCTGTTCTGTGTATAATTCTTACTATGTTAAGCGCTGTTAGATGACATATGTTGTAAATTTGGGCTATACAAATAAAACTGAATTGAACTGAACTGAATAATCGATTAATTGATAACACATATCGAGTACAGTGGAGATCATTTCTATAGGCTGACAGCTAAATCACACACCAGACACATGACATCTGCCGCTCAGCTATAGGAACACTGTCCTAATAGACTTTAGCTTATCTTGAAATATAAGAGACTATCTCTTAGCATGAACATTATTTACCACAAAAGTCTCTGTCATGGGGGCCATTGCTAGCAAAAACCGCACAATGCTCTTTGCTTGCCAACACAGAACTCCCCATAGTCTGAGTGACGGTCTCCTCGAGTCACTAGTGTTAAACACAGCAAACAAGCTGCAGTCTTCCATCTAATAAAACTGCAAGAGGCTTCCTCTGGTGGAACAACCAGCTGCTACAGCTAATCTACAATACATGTTCTGATATGCAAGTACTTCATTTTCTGCCGTATCGGTTAATATATTGATCATTAGCATCCCTACTCCAAACAGTGAAACAAACCAATGCATGTGTCCATTCAAATGCAACACACCTGCATCAAATACAGCATCGCTGGAGCGCACAGAGTCAGAGGATAGATGGACTGATAGGTAGCCAAGCACAGAAATATGGCGCTCAGCAGGATGTTTCCTGAAACACAAACAAAGAGTTACTCAAACAAAATCCTTCGAGGTCAGAAGAGTTAGCTGACTGTGTAACGAATTACTAGAAGTCAGTCCTGCAGTGTTTTCATTTTATAAATGTGGTAAACAACATAACACGGTCAAATCAAAATGGGAGATCAGGATCTGAGGTTTACCCTTTATCGTAGAGAAGATAAACAGGCCAATGACAGCGTTGTTCAGGCCGCAGGTTGACTTGGCGACACAGGACAAAATGGTGAACGGGTTCAACAGGTAACTGTGAGAGAAGATGACGGTAAACTGTTAGGCTGCAACTCTGGAGGCAGATGCACTAAATGCAAAAGGCTGAGGTTTTCTAAAAATAAATCAGTTGCATAAAATAACCTTAAGTCTTCTCCTTAACATTACCTTATTAAGTATTTAAGGTTTTCTCCTTATCTTGGTGTGATACTTAAGGAATCCCTTAAAGTTAGTTAAACCACTGCACAAAGGCAACTTGAATAAGGAAAGAAGTTCTGATTCCATCATAACATGGCAGACTTTATGGCGATAAAAACTATGAATAAAATAAACGGTTCAAGCCGTCTTGAATGAAATCTTGTAGTTTCTTTTCACAATTGTTCTTTTCTTCTTGCTTTAATTTGCACATCAAATGTACTCCTTAGTTTGTGTTTTCTTTTCTCTTTGTATTCTATTCTTCAGCCATTTATTTAAAATTCATTTTAAACTTTCCATATACCAGCTCTGTGAGACAATACCAATCACCATCCTCTGAACACACTCAAATAAAGGGGGTGTTTGATGCATCATTTGACTTTTCTTCCGTACAAAATGCACTGATCGTGTGCTGCCTACTTCAGTCAGAGAACAGGTTATAGTAATAAAGAGCTATGAGGAGTATCAAACTGTTACAAATGCTTTTTCTATTAGCTGCGACACCAGCAGTGTAAAACAGACTGGACAGCAAATCAGGACCAAATTTAAAAACAGATTTATGCATTTTCTGCATCCAGCTGATGCACACACTTTGCCTGTTGTAACTGCTCTGCTTTGTTAAGTGGGATAGCTAACGTACTGCTCAGCAGGTTTGCAGATAAAACATGTTCCCTCAGCTGAGAACTGCTCATAGACAGTAACTTAAATGCCAAACTCTGAACAGAACCTCCTCTGCAGCAGGTCACCTGTGCAGCATCTTACCATGGTCATCTAGCAGAGAGCTGCCTTCATGACAATGACAACTCTGACTTTAAGCTCAACATACCTCGCTAACCCACTGATCTTGCTTCGTAGTACAATCCTCCAGCATCACAAGGGTGAGAACAAGCAAACAAAGATTTTCCATATAGGGATGCTCTGATCAGGTTTTATGCTGCCGATCACTGATACCGATTAGCCAATGTGCCGATCACCGATACCGATCACTGATACCGATCACATGGATTGGCTGTAAAAATTTTTGATTTAGTTATGATGAGTGCTACTAGCTACATAATTTGGAAAAAAAGAACCATAAAATCACCTTAATTTAGACAAAAGCATGTTGCTACCTTGTTGTTACAACTGAAAAACACTTCAATGTACCTGCTATCAGTAACACAATCTGAACAGATTGAAAACATTAAGGCTCTCAACAGGATAAATCGTGCAGGAAATCAAATAAATAAAAGCCAGTATATCTCACAACACTGCCTAAATCAAATAATGTCAAGTAACAAAGGAAACATTCAAAGTTAAGTGCAGGTTGCATTCAAAGGAGCTATCATAAGTTACTAAATCAAAAATACTTGAGAGCATGGCTTAACAAACTCTTTATGGGCTCTGAGAGGTAGATAATCATCTTTGATGGTGCTGCACTGTCCGCGCGTCACGTTGCGTCGCGGCTCGACGTCAGACACACACAGCAAACTAGTGAAGAGCCGCATGGGAGCCGCCGCACGCCTGTGCAGTGTGAAGGAAAGTGTAGGGGGACACTACACTGCACACAGAGCCTCTACAGGCTGCAGGCTGCAAAGTATGAGCTACTACAGGTGATCGGTTTTTGTGATCGGCAATGAAAGGCAGTGATCGACGATCACCGATCACATACTTTTCTATGGAGATCGGCCGATAATTATCGGTGCCGATCAATCAGAGCACCACTATTTACATGTAAACAGGAATTTTACTGCTGTAGAATTCCTTCTAATGCAGAGAATGACCGAACAGTTCTCCTTAACTAAGGGAAGCTTATAAG
>OMNN01097656.1:0-11129 GCA_900302755.1 Chromis chromis
CTGGAGTTCAGACGTGTGCTCTTCCGATCCATTCTGATCAAGCATCAACAGGATGCAGTGGAACAAGTTGGATTGACAGAGGCCCCACTGCACAAGGAGAGTACCTAAAGGATCCACTGCCACGGTCCTGGTGCCAGACCCCATAGGACACTCCTGAGAGGTCCTCTTGTCCATGCCCAATGGTTCAGAGCATTTATGACCACACAAGGGGGACCAACACAGTATTAGGCCGGTGGTCATAATGTTATGCCTGATCGGTGTATGTACTGATTTATTCCTTTTCAGTTCAACTTTAAAACAATTGAGTCTTTAGTCTTGCTTCCATGCTGGCATTTGTCCAGTCACATATCCAGGCCAGTTGAAGCCTCGCAGCCCCTGAGAAGATTCCAGTCAGTCTGCAGTCTGCCTCCCTCTCTCGGCGGAGGAATTAACAATGACCTTCTCTCTAATCCACTCTGTGAAAATGATCCCAACCAGCACACTCTGGGCAGTGAATCAGCACTGAAAGATACTTGGCTGCACAGCAGTGACTTGCAGCATTTTACTGACTTGACAGGTCAAATTCAAAAAATGTCTGAGTGAGCTATAGGCTGAAGAATTGCCCCTCCCTGTACAACCTGGGTCCACACTTTAAAGCGTGATCTTTGATGTTTAAAGTTTGTAACACACGCATTGTATTCATTTTATTCGAAACTCCTGAGTAGTTCTAGTAAGGTGACTTTTTGACTCTGGAATACCTTGAATTCTGGGAGGCCTAGAGTGAAACTGATGCCTTTTGGATCCACTTCACACTTTCTTTGCATGAATGAGATTTTTCTTTAAAAGTTAGCGACAGTGCTTGTGGTTCCTTGTGTTCTTACCAGAGTTTGCATTTCTTAAATCTCTACAGCAAAGGTGAGTAAAACATATTTAGATCAAAAGTCATTACGGACATGAATAGTAGAAAATGAAAGGTTGACAGATTATAGAATTTCCATTCATGTCTCTGTTGGACTTAAAGTGGCTCATATTTAGACATCAGCGAGTGTTATGTTCTGTGACGCATCCTGCATTATGTGTACAGAGGAATGCCCATGATCAAGATCTGGAGCAACTCTTTTGACAGACATGGATATTTAGACCTTACTGAGCCCCAGGCTGCATATTGATCAGTTTGGAGTTTGAGTTGGATCCTCCTAGTCTGACAAATGCTTAGAGTTTTGACTAACTACAGATTCAGTTATGTCCCCTTTGATCTTGTTGACATGTGAAGCAATGAACAGACTCCTCACTGGTATATCCTTCAAATCTCATTTGTGTTATGTGATATGTTTATCTGTCAGCTGTAGAACAGTAAACTGGCAGTGATATTTCTACTTCTTGAAGTAGTAACCAAGAAAAAAGTGAGAGCCCAAACCCTAACCCAAATCAGAAACTTTGAGTTATACATACATATACTGTCCGGCTGTAAATACTCAAGTACTAAATATGTATTCATCCGCAGCTGAAAGTAATCCCTAACACATACACCATTTCCCCTGATCTGTGTAACATTCAGTGAAATCTACAGTGCCCAGCTGATTAAGGAAATGGTTGAAATTTCATATCTGTGACCAGCGTTTAAAGATTTATCTAATCAAAAGGCACTAAGGCAGATTTTGGTCTCTCGTGGGATTTAAGGTACCTTAAAGTTTTCTTTAAAATAAATGACCCATTAGTGTCATCATTCTACATCAACTACGTTCTACTTATTAGCATATTGAGCAGCATTTTCAAAAAAAGACAATGGCTCATCAACAGTAATGTCAGTTTTCACTGTATTTCAGTGCTTATTCATGAAATACGTTTTTTCGGGATTTGACTTACACTCAGTTCTTGGGCACTGCTTAAAAATTTCATTATGAGAATTCTTTGGCCAGTTGGGTGCAGCAACACTAGCTGTTGTTATGTTGTTATGGCTAACGCGTTAGCAAACAGTTGACTATTCATACTTCTAGCAGACACACAGAAACTAGTGCTGTGAATTGATTCAAATATTTAATCGCGATTAATCGCATGAATGTCACAGTTAACTCGCAAATAATCACAAATTAATCACACATTTTTATCTATTCTAAATGTCCCTTGAATTATCATTTTAATACTCTTATCAACATGGAAAAGTAGATAGGCTTGCTTTGTGCAAATGTTTTGTATTGAAAACAACAATGTGTAGTTATATTTCACACTAACATTCTAATTAACCAGAATTCCCTCCTAGACCTCCCCAGCTAGCTAGCTAAGCATTTAAAGTGTGTGAAACTTAGACTTTGCCCAGCAACTGGTCTTCATCAGGCCAAGGCACACTGTAAATTGTAGCGAGCAATATGCTAACAACTGGAGCTTTCATGCATGAGATGTGGTCTCTTCAGCCGAAGGGTTGTAGGTCCGGCCCCGTGAAGAGGCCGGAGGAGCACGGGCGGTCCCCCTGCGTGTCCCACCATCTCTATCCCCTCTTGCGATTACCATAGTGGACAACTAGTCAAGTAAAACCGGTCTCGTCCACTTCTGTGACGTGTCCGAAGCAGATTAGAGTGGGAAACAGTCTATGACGACCCGTATATATATAGTTATAGGTAATATGTATTTATATATATTTATATAGTCTCTCTAGTGCAGCTTTAAAGTAAAGGTTTTTATAACAAGGTGATTTTTTTTATTGCAGCTTTATTATAAAAAAAATTCAACAAGGTTCCAAAATTTAAAAAAATTGGATTAGTGCAGCTTTAATGTAAAGGTTTTCAACAAGATTCAAAATTAGAATGTTTTCAGTATTGCAGCTTTAACATAAAGGTCTTTAAGAAGGTTAATACAAATCTTCCTAACACCAACGATTAGACCAAATATTTTGGCACTTAAACAGGAACAGGCAACTCAGTAAAAAAAGGATCCTAACTCCCACTTGCCTCCTCTGTTGTGGTGAACAGTGTCTGGAACTCTTACAAGGTCCTTAACAGCAACAAACACACACATAGAGTTGACAGCGTCTTCAGAATCAGTGAATCACCACAGAAGGAGACTTTTGACCATCCTTCAGTCATCTTGTCATGCTGTCCTCATCTTTTCATTTAGTGCTGACAGGAGTTGAACCTAGCACGCCTCCTGCCGCTGTAGCACCCTTAAAATCAGGCTTCACTGAGTTATGTTTTCATGCACTCGCCCTGGCGTTTTGCCCGCTCTAACTTTCAGTCGAATAGCAACTGAACCTCTCAACCCCGTCTGCATTGTGTTATGTTTTATTTATACATGGCTCAGTGTCTGGAGAAGTGAGCTGTTTGCGTAAACGGAGGAGGTGAACCCTGCAAAGTTCACACTGAATGTAGTTTTTTCATCCTTCTGAAAGAGGAATCATTTTGATATTTTTTGTCTCATCTGTCGCAGTGTGTTGGCTTTTAAACGTCTGCCAGCGAGATTGCAAAGTGGGTTTACTGGGCTTGTAAAATGCTTGAATTAGGAAAGGCATTTTAAAGTTGTTTCTGTTTTTAATGGGGTGGATAGACTGAAAGTGGGTATGGTAATGAGGTCCAGAGGAACAATAGAAAGGGACTAGATTAACCTTTATTACAGCTGCCAATCATGTGGAATATAATGAGGAATAATGAAGAGGATGTGTGAGGTGATGACAGAAACAAGAAGTGGGGGTAAGTGAGTAAAAGGGAGCACTCCTTTCAACGTGGAGTATGAACTTGAACTTAACGGATCGCAGTTGATTAAATCTCCCATGTCTGTTAAAAAACCTGGAATTCACAAGTTCATAGAAACAACAGAAGGCTGCTGTGTTTATAGCCAAGTAAACCCTGCCATGCCTGTGGGATTGATTATTTGTATTAACGGTACGAGTGGCCATGACTGCAGACTCTACTGCCTTTGTCTGTTTTCCATTTGACAGTGAAGTGTTTATGAAAGGAAATGAGAGAGAGCATAGCTTGTTAATGTTTTACCAAGTGTTCCCTTTTCTATACATTTAATTCACTAATATTCAAAACAAATCACATGTATATTTTAATACACAGCAAATATGGCTGCCAGCATGCATGTCTAACATGGTTTAATGGATGAACACCATGGCTATATTGTTTTATATATTAATTAGACATCCACCCACACTGCTGGATGGTGGATTTAAACCAAAACCTTTCTACTGTGAGGAGACAAGCATCCAAAACTGTAGAATGTTCTCATTAAAATTGCATAGTCTTTGTATTTTGGATTGAACAAATGTTTAAAACTCCGCAGTTTCTTTAATTCTTTATAAGCTGCAGTGTTTAATCCATCTTATTTAAAACATTCTGGTCATTTATCTCTATGCTGCAGAAAACGTGCCTTTGATAAGAAACAAGTCTCCTTTTTCCTTGTAGATCACACACTCTAACTGGAATTTATTTTGTATTAAACATAATGCATAGATATACTCTCCTAACAGGGAGCGCCAAAATATGACTAGTGAAAGGCCAGAGGAGCCTGTGTCTATGCGATCTCCTTTAACCCATTCAGGCTGTTTGTTTTGCAGCTAGCATTCCTAAGCTAGTAATTGCTAATGTGTTGTATATTTAAATGTTTCTTAACGTTACTTCGACTGCAAGTCACTAGCCTTGGAATAGTCTGACTCACCCAATGTAGGATGCGGGTAAAAGCCACTGCTTATTTTAGTTGGCTTTGTACTTTTCACTATCTGTGTTACAGTTTTCATCATGATAAGAAACAAAAGCAGCAACATTCAGGCAGCAACCTGCCACACTTTAGGTTTTGCTGAGGATTTGGATTGTACAGTAATGCAGCTCTGCTAGTTTTTTTGCAGTGGATTCTCCATCTCCATTTTAATGACGGTGCTTATCGCCCCGCTTGCAAACGTTCCACCACAACAGTTCCACCCTTCACTATTTTGAGGGAACAGTTTCAGCCTGTCAGTCGCTAAATCAATCGCTAATAGACATTAGCTCCTCCAACCTCTCAGACTCCTTGTGTTTAGGCCATAATATGGTACATATAGTATTTTCTAATATGCAGCATAAAGGAATATGTTGCACAGTATCATCAAATTACTTAGAAATATATGTATAAACACTTAAACAAACAAATATTTCGAGACAGACCATGGAAACCAAGAGGCTGGCAGGGACAAGTGACTCACTCATTGAGCTAGAGATGCTAGTGACTAATAACAGTAAACCGCTTATTCACAATAGTCACTAGCCTGTTATACTAGTAAGTAGCCTAGTAATGCTAGTAAATGGCTTCATGATGCTAGGGCTAAATCCATAATAGTAATACTAGTAAATAGCCAGTAATGCTAGTGACTAGTAATGCAACTAAGAAGCCTTGTAATGTTGGTGACTAGCCTAGGAATGCCAGTGACCTGCCTGGTGATGCTAGTAAATAGCCAGGTAATGCTGGTAACTAGTGCTGTATTGTTAGTGACTAGCCTAGGGACGCTAATGGCTAGTGAAGTCAGTTACATGTTGAATGAATGGCAGAGTTGGTGAATGGGTGACTAGTCACACAGAGTGCTAGTCTGTGTGACAGACCTATTAGTAGCTAAATCACACTGGCTTCAGTACAGAGATAAGTTGTGTTTCCATAATGTATTTTTATACACATTTAAATTATCCCATTGGAAAAGGGTTAATGGAAACTGCAAAACTCGAAAATATCTTTTTCAGTTTTACACAACAGTCCTTACACTCATTTTAGGTATGTATTTATTTATTTGACACCTTTCCTCAAAAGTTCTGACATGATAAACATTTAACTCTCATGTCTGATCAGCTGTTTGCTCTTCTTTCGCTGTCTTCGCCTCTAGACAGCATGAAACATGGCTGATACCAGCTGACATGAAATAATAATTACAACCTTGCTCCATTTTTCTCTCATAGATGTACAAAGTTTTCTTTCTTCTTATTCTCAGAGGGGTTTTTTAAAGTTAGGCAAACTGCAGTTGCTTTTGTTTCCAGGCTCTGCAGCCTAGTTCATTTGGTCCAATACAGGTAATACAGGGAACAAGCCTAATTTGCATTTTCTTGTTTTGATTTTTTTTGCAACAATTCAAAGGTTTGCCTAAAATTCACTTGACAATTATATAGAAACATGGTTATAAGCTCTTCCAACCTGTTATTTTTAGGGCCGTAAACTGGCACATAAAGCATTTATTAATGTTCAATATAAGGGGTAATGGGAAATGTTGTACAGAATTTTGAAGCAACTTTCATGCATAAATATTATATTATTGATATGTATGAAACTCACTCAATGTGCCTGTTGCTTTTTGGTTTGATCTGCAAACCAACCAACTGGAATCAGACCAGATAAGATATGATGATACTGGCCAATGCAACACTGGAAACATAATATACAAAATTATGAGTTAGCATCTCTGACTATGGCCAGAGATGTTGTTTGTGTTGAAGTTATGACATGAGAGCATTGCAGGTGGCTGATCTTTAGTTGATGATGCATTTTGTTGTTGTTTACTGTATTATTGTATGGCTACAGTCACCAGTCATTCATCTGATGTGCCTGACACGTGTTAGCTTGTGACTAATATTTTCATAGTTTGGTGCAATAGAAACATATGTAATTGTTCTGTTTTCATAGTTACCTATCTGATGACCCCTCAAATTTGTCTTGCGGCCCTTGCGGGGTCCTGACCCTAAGGTTGGGAATCACTGCATTAGAGGCTCAACTGGCTGTTCTGCTCTGACTGAATATTCAAACATAATGATACCAGAGAATTTTTTTGTGTGTGCAAAATTCTCATTAAGGCATGAGTACAAGAATAAAACAGATCGAAGTAGGAAGAGGATCACATTTCCATTACAAAGTTCTTTTTCTTTATTTCATTTATTAACTTATTTGTTTATTAACTTTTGTATACCTTGCTTCCCCCTAGTGGCCATTAAAGGGCCCTACAGTATTTACAGACACTAAACCACATTCTGTCTATCGTACAGCTGAAGTGTGTCAGGAGTGTCACCTCTCTGATGCTACTTGCCCTTGTTAAACACTCTGGCACTAAAGATAAATAACTTGGATTGACATTTATTGACTTCATATGGAATAATCTGACCTTGTGTGAGGAGAACACGCATCATTTCCACATGAGAGAACGTGCCGAGACTCAGATCTGCGATTTGTTCCACTCACCCTGACACAAAGCTGCCTCTGATCTGCATGGCATTATGATAATGTTGCTCTGGGATATCTTTAGGAATAAACATGAGCATTGATAGGGATGGGATGGGAATTTAGGTGTTTGCTGCTGAATCTGGTGCACTCTTGTTCAGTCCAGGGATTTGGGGAGGCTTATGTGGTAATCGGATTGTAAGGCTACAAATGCTGGTTTTTACTCCTGCTCTATTTTTTTGGGTGATGAGAAGTCCAGCATGCAGAGAGCCAGAGCCTGAGCTTCAGCTGACAAAATCTGGCACATATGTGAGAAAAAAAAACACAGGCACACAGAGGGGGAAAAAATAAATGAAAGGAAGAGCAGAAAAGCAGACGGGAAGAGGCAGAAGAGGAGAAGGGACAGGCAGAAGTGTACTTGGAAGAAGGACAAGGAGTAGCAGTGATTGGAGGAGTGGAAAATGCAGCACTTTAAACACAGCTCTCTAAAATCACTATCGTCCTTTTTGTCCCCAGTGCACAGTGGACTCTCTGCTGCTGAAACCTCCCACAAATAGCAGTTGTCCAATTACAGTTTCATGGCAGGCCTGTTAAGCATTGACTTTCTCCACATGTTTAAGAGGGTGTGTAAACACCGATCAGCTACGACATTAAAACACTTGATTATGTAGATCTCCTTTGTGCTGTTGTGCTGTTGTGCTGCCAAAACAGCTCCGACCCGTCAGGGCCTGAACACAGGACCTCTGGGGGGGTCCTGTTGTGTCTGGCAGCGGGATGTTGTCAGTGGGTCTTTGGGGTCCTGTGGGTTGCAGGGTGACCCTCTGTGGATCAGGCTTGTTCCAGTGCATCCATGGATGTTGGATCAGATTGGGATCTGGGGAGTTTAGGGGTCCGGTTTAATTGCCTTTGGCTCTTTGTCATTCCTGAGCAGTTTTTGCAGTGTTGTTGGGAGCGTTGTCCTGCTAAGGGGGGCTGCTGCCTTCTGCTTGGGAGGTCTGCAGTAATGTATAGGTGGGTGATATGTTTCACTCACATAAATGTCAGGACCCAAGGTTTCCCGACAGAACATTGCTTGGATAGATGAGATGATCAATGTTATTTACTTCACTTGTCAGCAGATTTTTTGTGGTTGCTAAAAAAAAAGCCAAGGTCCTGATGTCACGTGCAGGCTCGCCTCTGCTCCATTTGCTTCTGTAACCTAAAACAGTCTCCTACTGAGATTCATCAATCTTGCTGTACTTTGAACATGTTTCTGGGTTTTACTTTTACATAATCTAAGACAAATTAGCATCCTGTTGAAAAGTTGCTCTAAGATAATGAAAACTTTTGTGATTTTTCAAATTTAAAAGGAAAATGTACACTTTCAATGGAAAAACTACAAGCATAGCAGTATTGCCACTTGTGTCATTGGGCCATTTTCCACTGCAGGAAATTGCCAGACCTTTGGCATGTTCCAACCACTGGAACTGCACATGTAGAACTTCTGTGATTAAGTTCTACTTCATGCTTGAGGCTAGGTTAGGTTTTGATGATTTTGAGCACAGTGGATGATATTGTGAGAAGTCATGTATCCTTGGAACCTTCAAAGCCCCTGCAGCTAACAAATTAGAAATTAGAAATACTTCCAGAGGACCAGACACATTCTTCTCTCTCTACAGTCCCATGCATTTAATATCCTTTTTTGTGAATGCATACTTTTCACATTGTCACGCACCATGCTAATACGTTTATAAGCCATAATAACTTAAACAAATATTGTTATAACATCAAAAACATGCTGTTATAACAATACATTTTTCATGTTTTAATGTGATACTGATCCATTTTTTCTAGTGTGGCATCAGTACATGTCTAACTGGGTCTACTATACTATATTAAAATAATGATATTCCTGATGTAGCTTAATGTACTCTAAATAAAACATGTAGCTTTAGCATCACCCTCTTAGCCTAACCCTCTTGTGCTTATGTAGTCATAAATGACTATGATGCAACATCAACAGTATATCACTGTAAACCACATGAAGGGAAAGCTTGTAGCATCCGTAGCAACATCAGCCAAAGCAGATGGTTTCAGCAAACAGTACATTTTGCCTGCCTTAATTCTCTCTTTGACTCTTTTTGTCATCAACAAACACACTCAGACTGCATGTGATTACCATATTTATGCCTCCACCAGTTGATCCTATTAGCAAGTCTCAAGCAGATGCCTGTGATTCGTTGCATAAGTAAATAACTCGTCTACACTGCTGTGCGCTGAACTTTACTGCTGGATTTATGCTTACTAATTTTATAAGATGATGAAGAAAGAAAGAAAGAAAGAAAGAAAGAAAGAAAGAAAGAAAGAAAGAAAGAAAGAAAGAAAGAAAGAAAGAAAGAAAGAAAGAAAGAAAGAAAGAAAGAAAGAAAGAAAGAAAGAAAGAAAGAAAGAAAATCTGTGCTTTGCCTTCATGGCTGGCCAGAGATATCATATCTGCTTTGTTGATGTGTGATCATGGTTGGGTGATGTAATTATGCTTCAACCAAACAATAGCAGCACGAGCAGGTATGACTCACTGACAGAGCTCACAACCAGCCGCATAATGACGGTGACTCACAACTACCTCACCAGTGAAAGTCACCATCAAACCTTGCATTCAAAATGAATGACATTAAAAATACTAAAGTATCATCAGCAAATTTAGTATCAATACTCTACATGTGTGGCGGTATTATAACACACAGTTTATCCAGTGGGTCCCAGCCTAAAAAGGGTCACAAGATAAATTGAGGGATTGCGAGATGTTTGTTGAAACGTAAAAGAAAACTACGTTTAGATACGTACATAAGTATGAACTTTGGGGCAATTCTTTAACCATCTGAATCCCAAACCCAGCTGACAGGTTTGTTATCTTCAAAAAGAAACTGTAAAAACAGAAAACTATGGACTTTCAACTTACTGACAGTCCTTGGATGCATCACGTGTGACGGTTCTGTCAGGAAAAACAAACAATTCGAAACGTGAAATTGTGATATTTCAGCAAAATGAGTTTATTCTCCATATTTTATTCAATCGTTTGAATAAAATACGAATCACAAGGCAAAAATGATGTGACTTTTCATGCGAACTGCAGGTTTTGTTGTTTACAAAGACGAGACAGAGAGGAAAATAACACATATTAATCAATCAAATAAATGCAGCATAACTCCAAAATGGTGCACAGAGAAACAAGCATCAGCAAGTTGGCGTTTAGCATGGTAAAGTATCTTTGCAGTTAATGTTCAGAGAAGTGCAAAAAATGAAATATGTAATAGGCTTAGTCAGATAGCTTATCTATATTATGTGGAGTCTCCTTTTTTTTCCCAGTATTGATAACACCTGTGAGTACTTGGGAAAATGCTGTACTGATGGATTGCAGTTGTTTGTTTGTTCTTCTCTTATTATATTGAACAAAAGACATGTTTGTGTTTTCTCTTCTCTTAGTCATTGTTGGGCAGTTGCATTTATATTACAGTGAAAAATACTGTGAGTAAAACTGTGACAGGAGCAAAAACGGCCCCAAAACTGCTTAGGGTTAATATTTTATTGCAAATTGCTAACAACTCTTAGACATCTTAAATATGACCAAAGGCTCAAAACAGTCCTAAAATACAGTGATTTAGTATAGTGGTTCTCAACTGGTGGTGACACCAGTAGTTGCCCACTATTAACCTCTAGATGTGGCTCTGCCAGCTTATTGGAGAAATGTATGCTAAAACGTGCCAAAAATAAACCAAAATGTGCTCAGAATCTGTCAAAATGGGCCAAAATATGCCCAAAACTTGGCAAAAGTGTCAAAATAAAAAAATTTCCCAAGCTGTATCAAAACAGGAACAGCGAACTTCAAAAATTTGGGTCACGACCGTTAATAGAGACATAGTGGGTCCTGAGGCTGGACCAGTTGAGAACCACTGCTTTAAAGTTCTATCTTTTGACTTCGCTAAATGGGCAAACCAACTAACCATGACACGGTG
>OMNN01097658.1:0-14219 GCA_900302755.1 Chromis chromis
TTTTTCACCATAAGCAACATCTTTCACTACATACAAAGCAATATAATGTATTTTTCTATCTCAAAATAACACTTTAAAGCTAATTTATGTATGCTTCTTGGACATTTTGGGCCCAAAAATCTCTACCAGATGGAGAAAAATGGATTTTAACCTCAAAATAACACTTGGTGCAGCTTTAAAGCTAATTTATTTATGCTTCTTGGCCACTTTGGGCCCAAAAATCTCTACCACATGGAGAAAAATGGATTTTAACCTCAGAATAACACTTGGTGCAGCTTTAAAGCTAATTTATTTATGCTTCTTTGCCACTTTGGGTCCAAAAATCTCTACCACATGGAGAAAAATGGATTTTAACCTCAAAATAACACTTGGTGCAGCTTTAAAGCTAATTTATTTGTGCTTTTTGACCAATTTGCGTCCCAACAACCTCTACCGCATGTTGTAAAAAACTTGGAGCAACATTATCACCCATCTGTAGAGTTAATGAATGTAATGTCTAATACTGACTCTCCTCTTTGCCCTGGTTTGGCCTCTGCTAACTCCTGGGATAAGAATTTAGAGCTTTAATTTGCTTGGCGCGTTGCTAACATCTGCTGTTTATTGTTGTGGGTGTAACTGGGTAGAAGAGTTCATTTATAAGACTTTTTCTTGGGTTAAAAACAGCCATCTGCCTGCAGGGGAATACTGTAAATTCTGCAGTTTAAAATTCTAATACAATAAGCCGTTTTCCACTGCAAGAGATTCCCCTGCGTCCCAAAACGTTTATGCATTTTCCAACCATAAGAACCATTGCTGTAGTGATGGTGAACCCATTACAAGGCCGTTTTTGAGGGAGCTCTAAATTAATGCTGTGCAGGGCCTCACGTTGACTGGTTAAAGTTGGAGAAGAAAACACTGATTGGTCAAAGTCTCATTGGCCAACCAACGCCATTTTTCTGCTCTCTATGTCATTTTCGAACAGTTCGAGGCAAAGAAATGGTGGGAAACCAAAAGTAACACAGGCTACATGTGAAAAACATGACGGAAAAGAAGCAGGAGTGTGATTTTTGTTCCTAATTTGATGAAAAAGGTGTTTTTCTTATAGCGAACTGATCATGTTTTCCTTATTTCTTGTATATTTTGAATACTTTCCTCTCAAACATTGCCATCTCCAATGTAAAATTCACCATATAGGCGAATCTAGTTGCATGCAGAAGCTAGTATTTGTCGTTGTTTTGGTGCACTTAGCAGTCAAAGCTGTCAGATTCTGCACCACAATGGAAATAAAAGGGCAGAAAGGAGCAATCAGGAGGCTCGTCTTGGTGTCGAAAGTTCCAAAAAAGCTGCAGAGATGAATCTAAATTCTCTTCCTTTTACTTTAAATGTTCTCATGTGGGATACTGTTAAGAGACAAACACACCAATTGGTCAGAATTGTTTAAAATAACTTATTACTGCAGTGCTCTGCTGAGCCTCACCAGTAAAAGTCAGGTTCAGGTGAGTAGGAGGGAAATTGGCGCTAGCAGGCGGCACTGGATCCTTTTCAATTTGTTGGCATGTAGTTGCTGCAAATCAATAACTTCCTCGCCAGCCGGGCTTCAAAGTGCTGCGGTGTATTAGATCTCACTGCATGGAACCAGAAATTGTGCAAACAGCCCAAAGTAACACTCCAGAAACGGACATTAATGGGTCCCCGCGCTGAAAAAGGTGGCAGAAAAAGTCGCCGACTGCGCGAGCGAAAATCATTTGAATTGCAAAGAAGCTGTAATTACAAATCCAAATGTTTCAGCATTCGAGCCAGTGTCACTGTCACTTCTTATTTATGATTCTTCCCTCTTTTGCAATTCAAATCCTTCCCCCTCCCTACACACACACCGTATTCAACATTTAGTATTCTTTGGTGGAGGTGATCATATTTTTTGCGAGACAGTGGAAAACGATGCTGCGCTGTTGCACACAAGCCATCTGTACGTGATGAGGACATGCATTAAAGATTAACGGAGATTCATATATTGCTCAGACGGATTGATGTAACCGATGTTTGCTGGATGTTGAGACGCGCTGTCACTTTTCATTTATGCTTTCCAGGAATGCATTATTGATTCCAAAATGCCAGGAAGGAGGATTAAGTCAATATGTTGTCGATATTATGTCAAATACAGTAGATATCTTGTTGAGTGTTTAACCTCCATTCATGCAGCGCAGAGAAGACATGGGAATGACAGGAAGTCGACCAGGAGTCGCCTCAATTTTATGCCAAATAAATTGATTATTTCCCCAAGATGTGTATTCTTGTAGGGGTGGGAAAGCTTTTGTAACAGCAACAGGGAACAATACTCTCCACTGAAACATAGAAATAGTTTTATCACAGCTCCTTTAGGCAGAATGACCCATTTACATCTTCAATATTAAAAGCTTTGGAAAACTCGGGGAATAAATTACCGCATTTTGATTAAACCTCTGAACCACAAAACCTGCCGGCGGTTTCGAAAAGCCTGTTATCTTCAGAAAAAAAAACAAGAACACTATTCATCAAAACAGACTTTTCAACTTTTCGATCGTGGGTGACGTCAGGAAAAATAACCATGTCTAAGCTTAAAATCATGATGTTGCATCAAAAAACACTTTATTCTAAATGTCTCAAATTTAGAAAATTGCAAAAAATAAATCGTTTGCAAAACCTAGATTCTATAAAAATCTAAAAATTCTGCGCTCCCTGACGCAACCGAAAAACTTTTAGTGGCTCAGATGCAAGCAGCAGTCACATGACAAAAATTAAGGGACTTGTTGGTTGAACTGCAGGCATACACAGAGCAGTATGGAAACAGGCATGAAAATGAATTAAAAATATAAATAGTAAAATATTTGTAGCATGTACAGCCACTATTATTTTTCTAGTGTTGGTAACAACTTGAAAAAATGTCATACATGTTAATTCCAGTTTTTGTAATTTTTGAAAAAATTTAATAATATAAGAAATTAAGATTCGTTTTAATTTTGCTATGAGATATAGCAGTATAACTTTATTATATTGCACAAAATACATATTTGAGTTGTCTCTACTTCTAGTCATGGTTGTGCTGTTTCCATAGAGGTACAGGACTTTATATTGCAGTGAAGAATGAGCCAACAGTGAGTAAAAACGCGACAGAAGCAAAAACGGTTTAGGGTTAAGTACTGATTGAAAGAAAGCTTAACTGAGCAATTAATCAATGTATCAAATGAAAAGCAAACACATATTTAGCAGTTTTCCAGACTGATATTCAATACGGTCATATTCTCATATCTCCCTGGTGACTAGTATCTTCTCAGAGGCCAATAATCTGTCCAATCATGTGATCTAATCCTATGTGACGGCACATATTATGGCTTTACAGTGAGTAACAAGGCTGCATGTTGATATATATGTGATGCAGTGAAACAAAGCCAAAAATAAGAGGCTCAGATTTATTCAGTGATATTCTAAAAAATATGTAGTCCAGTGAGCAAAGTGTGCATTTTCCTCTTATCCCTGCTCCTGAGTCCATCTGCGGTGATTTAAATGTGACTCTATAGAAAATGTGCCACGTTTTCAAACACTCTGGGTCCGTGTTCAAGCACATCAGTCACGGCTACTGATTTATTGACTAAAGCTGCGGCTCTGCATTCGCGTCAGGACTGTAGCTGCTGCCCTGGTATCCCAGAGGGCCGCGCTGCAGCAGGATTTCCTGGCCCCGGGGCGAGAGCCTGGAGGCTCAGTGGCCTCGCTGCTTGGAAGAAGCGCTTATTAAGGTGCTCTACATAGCTTTGTAGCTTCCTCATTGTCTCACTGGTCGGTCGCCCGCTCAGGTATCGATGCGCTTTCATCGTTCATCATTCAGTGACTTGCTTACTAAGCTGTGGGGTCACTCGCTTGGAGGGCCGCAATTAATGACTATTTTTGTTGTCCATTAATTATTTCTCGAATAATCGATTAGCCTTTATTAATCTCACAATGGGGAAATTTGCATTGGTGCAGCAGCAACGGCGACAGTGCAAACATTTAAGAAGTATCAGTGGAAAAATAGTAATTCACAGATTCTTTCATGAATAGAAATACTGATAGAGAACATGTCTGTGAAGGTTCTCAGTCATCCAGGTCATGGTTATCCTCGTAGTTTCAATCGTAGCATCTGGACTTGCTGGAGTTTGTTGAAGGTCAAGGTCAAGGTCAACTTTATTATCCCCGAGTGGCAATTTGTTCTACAGCCAGCAGTATCACAAAGACAACAAAAAATACAATAAATAGTCCATTAAAAACAATAAATACAGCACCAACATTACACAGAGTTATTCAGCAGAACAATGGCTGCCGGAACCAAAGAATTCCTCATCCTATTGGTCCTACATTTAGGAACACTGTATCTGCGACCTGATGGAAGCAACCTGAACTCATCATTCAGGGGATGACTGGGATCATCAAGGACTGACTGAGCCTCTCATCCAAGAGGCTTCATCAGGTCTAAACTGACTGGTTGGGAGTTCCCGATTTTATACTCTTCAGGATCCATTAACACTATTGAAGCTTTTGTCTGCCCAGCAAACTCAAGCAAGTCCAGATGCTACGATCGAAACTACGAGGATGATAGAGAAGTATTAATGTGTCACATATTAGTCCGTAAGTAGAAAAATAACTATATTGCATTGATTCTTGTATGGGCAGAAAACTTGATACTGCACAGAGTTTTTAAAATGTACAAAATATTAATAATTCACAGCTATAAATGTGTTGACGTCACATCAAAAAGAAGTATAACTGGGAGCAGTAGTGGTTTGTTGCATGTTTGATCTGCTTACATGTTGGACAAGCCGAAATATGTCAGCTTAGCATGGTGATTTTAATCCAAGCAGGACTGAAAGTGTTTATATTTGGTCTAGGTGTGGACGATTTACCGTGTATATCTGTTTCAAATGGACACAACTGAAGACACGATATGATAATTACACATGAATAATATATCCAGAATGAAAAGATGTCCGTGTTCATCAGCAGGAATGTTAATGCAAACAGTAAGAATGATAATTTTCTATCTAGATTCATCTGTTGATTCCTTTCTTGATTAATTATTTGGTCTATAAAAGATCCCAGAGCCCAAAGTGAAGTCCTCAAATGTCTTGTTTCATCCACAACCCAAAGATATTAAATTTACCGTCATAAAGTAGGGACAAAAACTGAAAATATTCACACTTAAGAAGCTGGAATCAGAGAAATTACACTTTTATTTTCTTTAAAAATGACTGATTTTCAAAATAGCTCATGCTTAATTTAATTTGTTAAATGAATTATTTGCTGCAGCTATGCTCACTTGGTTATTAACTCTTTTACTAAACCCTCCCTCAGTGGTTTGTTCATGACTTTACTTTGCTTAGATGTCGGTCAGTGTTATACTTTCCACCTCCTTAAGCTTCATCATCCCCCCAAATCCACAAGAATCTGTGACGACAAGCTCAAAACGTGGACTATTCATGCATTGACTACAATACAAGGGTAGTAGTGTACATTTGTGGAATAAGTATTGCACATGTATGAACCAAAGTCCCCCCAGTGGACTCCCAAGTGGACAAGAAAGCAGTAAACCAACAACAACTACATGTCCCGGGTATCCACAGCAATTCATGTGCACATCTACGTTAAGAAATATAAATTACTAACGTTTGAAAATTTCATTCTGTTTTCGAATGTCAGCTTAGTGTATAAAATTCTTCATGATTTGGCCCCACAGCCCCTGAGAACGTTTGTGAAATCTTGTGAAGAGGCAGGACTTAGAACAACGCGAGCCTCCTCCAGAGGAGACTGTTATGTGAACTTTAGGTCCTCTACCTTTGGACAAAATAGTTTCTCTGTGAAAGCTGCCGGGATGTGGAACTCGTTGCCATTAACTGTTCGAGAAAGTAGCACCTTGCAACAGGGTAAACTTAACTTAAAGAAGTGGTTGAAAGACGGTCAGATTTGTGCAAAATGGTTTCAGGGTTTTATTAAAAATACAAGAAGGTAAAAAACAAACAAATAAAATAAAAACTGTAAATAATTTTAATTCTAATTGTCAATACTGTGTAAATATTGTAGTTGAATGTATCTTTGAGGTGATCCTTTTTGCCAGTGCCTTATCTGTTTTTTATGTATTGAATGGACTCTTAAGTGAGAATGCTCTTTGTCCACCTGCAAAAACCTGCTGTCACTTTGCCTCCGCCCAGGGACTACAGATGAAAATTAGCTTGTAGCTATATCTGGTCTGTGCAACACATATGTTGTGCAACGTCCCTGTCAAATAAATAAATAAATAAATAGAGTATAATCAAGGCAAAACTTTCAGGCGTAGTCAGAAAGGCAAGTTTTAGCAGACACAAGTGCAAGTATATGGAGGTGGAGGTGTGAAATGTTCAGTTAACTCAGTTGCAAAAGACAAAACAAACCAAAGACAGACGTATCAAAGTGCTATCTACACGTGCTGGAGGTTTCAGTTTTACTCCGTCTTATCAAATTTTGCATCATCTCAATACTACAGTAATAGAAATGAACAGGATTCCACTTGTGGGCTTCAAACAACAACAGTCTCAAATGTTTTTTTCCAGAAACAATACCCTGCTGAAGATGATACATGTCACCCACAGACTTCAGCTTTCATCGGGACGACAGTATTTCTATTTAGGAACATAGTCCCGACAAGACATGCCCGTATCTGTCTGTCAGCTTCGCTTAACTTCTGGCTCGAATCAAACGGATTTTCCACTGATTTCACTTGAAGTTTGCATGCATGAGTCCCACTGCCTGCTCAGATGTGCTGCAGTACCTCTTGCAGGTTGATAGGAATTCAAAAACTTAATAGAAATCTGCCTCGAAGTGCAGTTTTTTTTTTTTACTGCTCAAACATCTTTGCTGTGCTAAAAGAATATTGTGCATTTCGCCAGTTTTCAACCAGCTTCTAAACAACATCTCACAAAAAACCAACACCTGTTTATCATCCTGCAAACATAGTAAGATGAATATTAATATCACCCCCAACTGTTCCTCTGCTCTTTTGTGAAAGTAAAAGCTTTTTAAGTCACTGGCAGGTTTGTTGGCACCCTGCATGGAGGGGGAATCATCATGTCGTCAAGGGCGCTTGAAGAACCGCTCATACCAGCCTTAATCAGGTCCTTGTTCCACACAGATCTATGGCAAAGGGGTTCTAAGCAAGCGGTTCTCATTGCTAATCTGAGCTGCTTGGAGCTGATCCATGGGGATAGTTGTTCAGTCCGCACCTCTGCACAGCTTTGCAGGGCTTTATAGGGGCCGAAAGATGCTTTTCTTTAACTTCTAGCTCAAATCAAACAGATTTTCCACTGATTTCTGCAGTACCTCTTGCAGGTTTATACAAATTCAAAAAACTTTTGTACAAATCTGCCTCGAAGTGCAAACTTTTTACTGCTCAAACATCTTTTAAAAGACTATTGTGCATTTCCATCATCCTGCAAACATAGTAAGATGAATATTAATATCACCACCAACTGTTTCTCTGCTTTTTGTGTGTCATGGCATTCAAAGTTAAAGCTTTTCAAGTCACTGGCAGGTTTGTTGGCACCCTGCACGGAGGGGAATCATCATCTCGTCAAGGGCGCTTGAGGAAGCGCTCATGCCGGCCTTTATCGGGTCCTTCTTGCACACAGATCTGTTCTAAGCAAGAGGTTCTCATTGCTAATCTGAGCTGCTTGGAGTTGATCCGTGGGGATAGTTGTTCAGTATGCACCTCTGCATGACTTTACAGGGCTTTATAGGGGTCGAAAGATGATTTTCTTTAACTTCTGACTGGAATCAAACAGATTTTCTGCTGATTTCACTTGAAGTTTGCATGCATGAGTCCCAGATCTACTGCAGTACCTCTTGCAGGTTGATATGAATTCAAAAAACTTGATAGAAATCTGCCTTGAAGTGCTAATTTTTTTACTGCTCAAACATCTTTTTAAAGAACATTGTGCATTTTCCCAGGTTTCTGCTTTCTTGTGTTACAACTGGCTTCAAAACCACATGACAAAAAAACCAACACCTGTTTATCATCCTGTAAACATAGTAAGATGAATATTAATGTCACCACCAACTGTTTCTCTGCTCTTTCTGTGTCGCAGCATTGAAAGTAAAGGCTTTTAAGTCACTGGCAGGATCTGTGCAGGAGAAGTTGCTTGTTGGCACCCCGCATGGAGGGGAATCATCATCTCGTCAAGGGCGCTCGAGGAACCGCTCATACCGGCCTTTATCGGGTCCTTGTTCCGCACAGATCTATCGCAAAGGGGTTCTAAGCAAGCGGTTCTCATTGCTAATCTGAGCTGCTTGGAGCTGATCCGTGGGGATGTGGCTAGTTGCTCAGTATGCACCGCTGCATGGCTTTGCAGGGCTTTATAGGGGCCGGAAGATGTGAAAACAGCATGAACAGAAGGCCAGGTCAAGTGTGTGTGTGTGTTCTCTGCTGGGTTTGCTTCTCTCATGGGGGTACAGTTTCATTTGTGGCTGTGAATAATGCAGCCCCGGTTACCTTTTTTGCTCTGCCAGAGGTCTGCCGATGAGCCTAGCCTTGAGATAAGGTCTACATGTATTTACATTCAAAGCGATGCCTGCTTTCAGTACGTGACCAGACGCGCTGGAGGAGGATAAGAATGACAAAGACATGAAGACTAGGAAATGTCCCGGTGGCCTCTAAGTGTTGATATGTTTCTGCAGCAGCGTTATCTTATGTGTAACCAGCTGGCGAAAAAAACACTCGAGTCGACTTTTCAAATAAGGGAAAAGGACAAAATGCCTTTGAGGCCCTGTCGCATTTCGCCGTTACTTCCATCTGTGGCGTCTGTGTAAGCAAAGGGAGTGATGCTTATCCTTGTCTCTGTTGTTCGAGTTGTGATGAATTGCTGAATTCTAGGTCACTGCTATGAATATCCTGCTTTTAAAACCTGTCAGTCGGGTACAACTTTAAGTCATTAACTAGTGCCAGAACGGAAAGTTACAGCGTTGAAGATGAACTGACAAGAGGAATAAAAGTACATATTGTTTTCAATGTCACCGGCTTGATTTCTTTTTTTTTTTACAATACAAATCATTTCACCGCAGACCTACAGAGATAAAAGATTGCAGCTTTTCATGGTTATCTAAGAATTTAAATATATAATTGTGGCAGCATTTTATCACTTTATTCATCTCGCAAGACTGTAACCCCTTTCAGACATACTTTACATTGCTGCTTTATCAGTACAGCATTCTTTCACTTTTACATTAATGTTTCTCTTGGCTTCAGTCAGACTTGTGCATAACAGTAATGGAGAGAACCACAGTGACATATTTGTCATACGTGAGACCGAACATAATGTATTATGAGGCACTAATAAGCAAAAGATTCATTATATACCTAAAGCAAGCTTGTCAAGCTGTCCAATTAACTAAAAGTTTATTTATGATTTCATATGCACTGAGAATTCAAGTGTGATGATAATCTAACAACTACTTTGCCAACAGTAGAATAAAAATATCCCTAGGGCGGCTATATAACAAATGATTTACCTATAAATAAAAAGCTATGACTCTGTGTAAAACAACCTCACCTGTCTGAGCATGACCTGCTGTTAGATCTTAATCAAGCCTGTCTCCATGTCAGGGATCATTTATATTTATAGGTAATTTCACATGCATAAATACGCTGCACGTATTCAATAAACTTAGACTAAACAGCTGGAAGCAACGACCTTGTAGCGCCATATTATGTAATAACACCGCATTATGTAATAATGTAATAAAATTTCACCTCATTATGTAATAACGACGCATTTTGTAATAATCTGCCGCATTTTGTAATCAAATTCTTGAATGCAATATGTAACATACATTGCCGCATTTTGTAATAAGTTGTTACATAATGCACCAAATTATTACATTTTCTTCATTAAAAAAGTGCAACACCCACATTTTGTAATAACTGATGCAATATGTAACAACTTATTACAAAATGCAGTTTATTACATATTGCGTTCAAAAACTCTTGACATTAAGTAGATAAAACACTGTGATGTTGAATCAAACCATAAGAATCTACCCTTTATTGATCCCCTTGGGTTCCTTCCTTCTCTGCATTCATCCTATTCAAAGTTAACCTTAACTATACATACTAGGAGCAGTGGGCTGCGGTGCAGTGCCCGGGGAGCAGTCAGGGGTTAAGGGCCTTGCTCAAGGGCCCACAGTGGTGGTGACTGGGACAAGCGGTCACTCTCACTTTCCCACCCTGTACCACCGCATTATGTAATAACGCCGCATTATGTAATAATGTAATACATTTTCACCTCATTATGTAATAACACCGCATTTTGTAATAATCTGACGCATTTTGTAATCAAATTCTTGAACGTAATATGTAACATACATTTTTTAATAAGTTGTTACATAATGCTCCAAATTATTACATTTTCTTCATTAAAAAACACCCGCATTTTGTAATAACTGATTATTGGCAGATTATTACTAAATGCGTCGTTATTACATAATGAGGTGAAAATGTATTACATTATTACATAATGCGGTGTTATTACATAATGCGGTGCTACAGACCTGAACCTCAGCTCCTGTTTCTGTTTTGTCAAAACCTGGATTACATTCATTAATGGTGGCTTTTTATGGATATTTAGTCAGTAAAAGATGTGAAATTGTAGAGCAAAGTGAATGAGAAAGGTGGTTTTGTTAGCTTTTGGCTTTCTGTGATGTTTTTTTGGGTTGATATTGGTGCCGAAATGTGCAAAAAAATCCTTTCACGCAACTTAAAGTATTGTCGCTTGTGACTGCCTGTCTGTTAATGCAACAGCAGGCAGTTCAGACTTGTGTCGTGTTGAAAGTGATGCAGAAATGCTGCTAGGTCCGACCTTTCTAATGGAAAAATGACCAGAAACATGAAACCAAGACGTTCAGATGCAGTCAGATTAATAGGAATGAGTGCATGTCTGGAAGGGGCAAGGGTTTAACGTCAAAGTTGACCACAGTATCAGTGCTGCATAACTTAAAGCAGAGTAGTATAATGCTAATTTTTGCATCACATCAGCAGTAGCCAGTTCATTCGATGAGCTAAACCACGAAATTAATGGTACTGGTATTATCTAATGCATCACAAGCTGCACATTTAGACAGCAAATTCCAACTTCAATCATTTAGATATTAGCTCTAAGTTAGCAAGTAGACTCTCTTCCTCCTGTGCAACAACATAAAGAGTGCTAAGCTGACAAATGCGTTGTAACAAGAAAGCAGCCGAGCACTGACCAGCAGCTAACAAATGTTAGCTGTCGGCAAGCCTCACGCTTCACATCAATATTTTAATCACCTTAATTGGGAGCTGTGGACATTCAAGGTTCAACAGCAGCTGTCATTTGTCATTATTACTCTGATTAGACATCTATGTGGAAGTCACCTCTACTAGTGTAGTTCCATGTTTGAATGTGATGGTTATATTTGAGGATAACTACAATATTTGGTTATTATAGTAAATACAAATGGTGCTATGGTACTTGATGTACCATGATGTTTGATATGTCAGTGCCACTGATTTGAATATGGTTTAATTACATCATTTTCATATCCTTCTGTAGCAGTCAGCTGGTTTTCACAGTCTTGCTTATTATCCTGGGATGCTGCAGTGTCTCCTTGAACTTGATGTCCTGATACCTCTGCGTCACCTTTATTCCAGTCATTATTCTAGCTGCCGATTCTAATAAAACCAGCACTGTATGAATAACGTGATTCTGTAAGTCACACTTTCCTAATAATCTCGTTATCATGTTCCACAGGATTCTTGTACATTCACCTCTGACGGCATCTCAGTCACGAGCGCCACATTCACACTCTGATTTCACTTCCAATGATGTGACGAACCTGTCGAGATGTTCTTACCAGCCGCGGCGATTGTGACTATAATTGGACTATAAATGCCTCGTCTTTTACACGGGAACATCTTGCATGTTTGAAATGTCAGAATCTGAGAAAATAGCAAAGGTAGTGCTGTCTCAGTCTCACATAGCTGGAACCTATGTGGAAATGATTATTCTGTTAAGGGGAAGATCAATTTTTAAAACCAATCACAACCGTCTTGAGCCGTGCTTTAGCCCAGGATGCAGCACTGGTGCCCCTGCTAACTACTTTGGTGGGAGGAGGGGACTTGTTTTGGTGTTCACAAGTCTCCTTCACCAAGCAGACCTTCCTTATTGCACAATACAAATATTCATTAAATCCTGAGTGTGTAGGTTGCTGTACAAATAGTTTTTGACCAGGGGATGTCTAAAACAGCACCATGGGGGCGCCCCGATAGCCTAATTGTTATGTCGTGTGACTCAAGTGCAGAGGCGTAGCGGCTGTCCTGGATTCGATTCCGACCTCGGGCGTTTACCGCATGTCCTTCCCCACTCGCTCCCGTTTACGACTCTATCCACTGTCCTAAAGGCACAAAAAGGCCACAAAATTAATCTTTAAAAATGGTACCATCTAATCGAATTGGCAAGTGTAACCAGGGTCTGCCTTTGGTGAGAGCAAGGAACAGTCAGACCTTTGTCACCAATCACCATTGTCTTGGGAAGTGCTAAGCCCAGGACGCAGCGCTGGTGCCCCTACAAACTAACTTAGCCTCCTCTCTCTGTCTGTAGTCACTCTGAAATGTCTCTCAAGTAGCAAAAACTGAACAAGAAACACAAGCCGTCACCACAAACCAGGAAATCAGCTGCTCTCAAAGTGGTTAATGCTACGTTAACTGCTAGCGGCTAAGCTAGAAGGCAGCCACAGATTAACCTGAAACAGTCTGGGAAAACAATAATTGATAATGCTTTAAGATCTGGACTTTAGTGGGCAATAAAAGTGATAGAACAGAGAAAGATTAAGGAAATAGAGAAGAACGGCAAGAGACAAACTGATCAGTCTCAGTCGATCCCACTTAAACAGAGGAGATAATTTAATTACTCCTATTTCTATTTTACATATTCAGTTATAGTCACCCTTATTAATGAAGAAGTCTAGTTATGAATGACAGGTTCTCTGCTGTCACATGCTGTTAAAATATTACATTTAATGCATATCGGTTCCAAATATCAGGCCTTTCTCTATTACCAATAATCGGCCCTGAAAAACCCTTATCGGTCGATCCCTACTGCCTTATTGCACGATTCAAATCTTCACTAAAATCCACCGTTATCAGTGTGTAGGCTGCTGCACGAAGGTTCTTGTGAAAGGGATGCAAATTGCACAGGGTGAGGTGAATGTCTTGCTTTATAACCACAGTATGCATCCTGTTAATCACACTGATACCGTCCTTTCATCTAAATAATCACAACATGTTGTTCTGTTGCCGTCCTCATCGCGTGATTTCCATGTCGTCCCTTCAGCTGCGTCCTGAAGTCAAATCCTTGCACCGCATTTGTTTGCTCGGCTGATAAATTGATTGATTCGAGCTGAAGTTTGCTCCCATATCATGCGATCCTTATCTTATCTTTGAAATCTAATCGAATTGGCAAGTGTGGCCGGGGTCCGCCTTTGGTGACAGCGAGGAGCAGTCAGGTAAGGGATGGGCCGGTCGGAGGCCCCGCGGGGGAGGCAGGCAGGGGGAGCGTTTTATCTGAAAAGATTACTGAAGGCAGCCATGGCCTCTCTCCTCAGCTGCCAGGGTGCCCTCGCTTTGATCCTAACTCCTTCTGAATGGTAATCACCTGGGAAAAGGTCCCAATTATCTCCCCGAAACTCTCCGAGGTACAGTGTCCCTGTCGCTCTCCCACAGCCGGGGATTAGACACAGACACACAGATACAGACAGGTGCAGTGATGGTGACAACGCGAAGGCTTTAATGCTGGAATATCACAGAATACCTGGTTTATGTTGGTTATCCTGTCTTTCACATGTGCTTTTTGTCTGGGCTTTGTCCTCTCTGTCCTCTACATGCACCTTCCTGCAGGTATTTCTGGCTCTGGAGCTTTAGGTTCATATTTAAATCACTCAGGTAAATTTGCATGGTATATAATACTGTAGGGTCTTAACCTCATTATTTAAATTAGTCTGGTAAATTTGTACTGTATGTAACACTGCAGGGGTTTAATAATAATATCTGAATTAGTCAGGTACATTTGTGTGATCAAGTAAATTTGAATAATGTGTATTATTATAGGTCTCAACCATAATATTCAAACGAGTCACATAAATCTGCATAATGGTTATTATTGTAGTCCGTTGCTCCATGTGCATAAATTAGT